>LPNX010779287.1:0-212985 GCA_001517045.1 Pseudotsuga menziesii
AAGTTAATTTCTACTCATTTTATGCTATTTTTAAAGCTGTGTACTGTCTATGCTGATTCTAAAGTTAAAACTCTTTTCTCTAGATTCATTAATTGTTGGAGAGCATCATTTTCTTTTGAATAGAAATGGAAATTCAAAATATTGCTGTTATAGTTCCACCCAAAATATTTAACTGAATAGATGCCATATTTTGCAGACAAATAGAATGTGATTGCAAGTTCTTGGAGTCCCAGAGAATCATGGACTACAGTCTCTTGCTGTACTTCACTTCCAAGCCCCTCGAAATGCTAAAACGATTTTGCCATGGCATTCTAGTGAGTCACATGTACCAGAAAATGCCATTGATAGACCAACAAGTTTTAATGGTAATTAATCTTCTCTCTAGAACTATTCTTTTGCTTGCACTGCAAATGATCGTGCTATTTAGTATATAACTCCATTGTTTAGTTGTTTTTAGGATTAATGACAATTTGTTCCCCAGACTAGACATCATCTGAAGGATAGTTTTGATGTTTTGTCAAAATTATACAGGTACAGCAAGAATACTTAATGAACAGGAACTGTGTAAGGCAACTTCAGCCTGGAGTTCCAACTCTGCAATGCAAATTGTAGTATAAGTGAGTAAATCACATGATTAAGGTAAAATGAAATAGCCAGACAATTGACACAGGATGAAATATCATCTCAACAGGATATGAATGTGGCATGCTCTGCATTTACCATTTCGTCATGCTTGGAGGATACATAGATTCAAACCATGTAAAAACAGTGCCATATACCTCTACTATTTTTATCACTAGGATGAGTGTGATCCTACATTACTATTTTTAAAAAACATTTGCTTCAGTGGCATTCCCTCTGAACATATTTGAAGTGTTTATCATTGTTAACATCCTCTCTTGCTGTATACACCTACCATTCCTATTCTTTTCCAGCATGTTAAATTTAAAGAAACAAATTTTCTAGCATCATTTCTGAAATGTGGAATGAATATCATTTCGTGTCACTTGTGATGAATAAAGTAACTTTATTGCAATTATTTGTTCCCCTAGCATGGTAGGAAGAAAAATTATCGGAGTTCTATGAAGTTTGCAAAGGTCTTGACCTTGGACGTGGATTTAAATTTCCTACTCTTGAACAGGTACAGATAATTTCATATTGAGTGCAACTTTTTAGTGTAATGGCGTGTTGCTGGACATTACAGATGTGCATGGTTCTGTGTTATACTTACATTTTGTTCTTGTGAATCAAATTACTGGATGAATAGCCACCAGCATCATTCGTTTCTGCAATGGAAGAGTATGTTAAAGATGCCCCAAGATCATCATCAGTCCGTAGAGAGTTGGTATGAACATCTATCCTAAGAGAGTAAATAGTTTTTTGAGGACACCCAAATTGCATTTTGTTTGTTATTTCCAAAGTTCCATTTAACTTTCTAATAATTATTTCTGTTCTAAAAAAATATTAATTAATATTTGCTGTTTCTTGAACAGAAAACTGAGTTTGTTCCAAAGGTACCCTGCTCTGAACGCTAGTGACCTGCATGTTTGGTCATTGTTTAGGCAACAACCCCAATTTTGTGAAATTTCTCCAAAATTCCAAATTTCAGTTCAGTTTCTGTGGCTGGGATTAATTGTTCCACACTCCATTGCACAAATCTAGGTAGTTTTTACTTGTCTGCAGTGAATCAATCTGAATCCACAGAAATCCCAAGAAATATCATGGGACCATGAAAGGGAAACATGAACAAATAACATGGTTGAATAAATCAGCACTATGGAAGTCGAGAGAGTGAATACTGTGCTGGAGGAACTCTCCCTCGAACCTTTCCTCACTGACAGTTTCACTAGCGTTCATGATCATGGCAACTCCCCTAAAGTCATCATAAGAGAAAATATGATAGGAGGGGGGAGAGCCAATGTGGATAGGAAGTTGCTAAGGGATATCATAAAGAGAGGTAGTATGCAAGAACAAAGACCATGGATCCAAATCAAGCAGGAGAGCAATTTTCCTAGGGAAAAGGGTGTGCCAAAAGGATTTTGCTGAATGGATGAGGACTTCCTAGAGCTCACCAATTGAAGAAACCCTCCACATAGAATTTATTTCCAACCTCTTTCCTAGTCTCTGAAAGGAGTTAGAGCTTCTCAACATCACTTTCCTTGAGCAATTTTTCCAGTTTACTATGAAAGTATAAACCAAAAGACTAAAAGGGCCTTCCAAACCAACTCAACAACAACAACAACCTCAGGTCTTTGTACGTCACTTTTCATTTTATTCCACTGCCACTATTGAGCAAAGTAATGAAAGATTCCAAATTTGTATCCAACACATCTTAACTTACTACTATTTTATTATTACACCTGTTTATGTCATATGAGTTTCATAATTACTTTTTTTTCCCCATCTCTTTTATATTTTCATATATATTTGGCTACATAACTGAACTCCTTACTCAATGGTGCTGAATCCAAACATATATCCACGGCTTTAAACGTTGGTAATCATGTTATCAATGCACAGATGAATCACTGATCAGAGAAAATCACTACACTCCATCTTCAAGAGGCCAAATGATATGATGTGTTTTTAACTTAACTCGTCCTCTAAGGTCAATCAAGCTTTTCTAAAAGATGGGGACAATGCTATAACTAAGAGGAGAAGAAGATTCACAGAGACACTGAGTACTAAGTGATTTGAAGTATATTAATATAGCAAAGTTAAACTCCCTCATACTTCCTTTGCATTTGAAGATTATATATCTAAAGGCAATTCTATGCATGGAATTGAAAAATTAGTTCAAGCAACTTGTCTCTGCCCAATTCAGGACTACATGGCAAAGAACCAGCTTCCTTAACATCAATATCTGATAGAGTGATCTATTAGCTTCATAGTGTGTCAATCTTATTTTATATTTTGCTTTGTAAATTTGAGAATAAACAGAGCAAGTCACGATGGTTATATATTTTTGGAGTTTTCTCTCTTTCTTGTTCTTCAGGGATAATCTTGATGTCTTATTTTACCTACTACTGCTAACAGGACATAACTTTGAGGAGTCAATAGTGATCCAAAAACTACCATGGTATCCACTGCCAATGGCCAAATTCACTTTGTGGTGGTTCCTCTAATGGCAACTGTAGCCTAGTGTACTAATTCGGATATACAGATACCATGAACCTTGCATAAATGAATCTTCTATGCATTCCGAGAACCTAAGACTAACATTTGGGCTAAACTTCTAGCTCTTAGCACAGGGATGAGGGAGTCTCTCAACCGAGGCATTAAGAAATTATTTTTGATGGTGATTTCAGGTCGTGGATAACTTGTAAAAACTTATCTATATGTTGTGGTTGGATCTAGTTTTAGCAAATGTTTGGGAGTGTAAATTTTATGTTTGAGAAAGAATGCCAATCAAGTTGCGGATTTTCTATAGGCTAACAAATCCTTTCATTGGTTCCCACCATTCACCTGAATTATTTTATATTGCTTTTCACTGTCTTATGTTTATTTCCCCATTGCCCTTGTTTGGCTCTTCCTTGTCCCTCCTACCCTTCTCTGTCATGTGTTTTCTCCCCATTCTATGGTATCCTGCTGTATTTCCATCATTATTCTCTAGAGCATCAATCTCGATGTTGAGGCCAGCCTTGGATGAGTCTTCAAGCAGTCAAGGTGGTCCATTGTATAGCAGACAGTAGTTTTTGCTTGAACCTCACTCAATGGATTCATTGATCAACAGGGTGGATCTGAATTGATACCCCTGGCCTTGATTAGGTGCTTTAAAAAAAGATTGTCAGATGAGTGTATACCTGATACCATCAAACAAATTAGGACCCACATTGGAGAGAGAGATGAGGCTGAGAACTGGTTTAAGTAGGAAATGTGCAGTGCCTTGTACCAATTGGGGTTGACATTGGAATTGAGAGCATCATTGATTCATGGTAAAATGATGGAGAATTCAAAATGAAAGTGCTTATCAATATGGAACTTATTATGGACAATTTTCCCAGCTGTCAGCAGGAAACTATCATTGAAGTAGATCTCTTGGTGGATGACCTGTTCGGTTGCCAATGATTCACTAAGCAAGATTCTCATCTGACTGTCAAATGAGAGTTGTTGGGCAATCTCTGTTCCGAAATTATCTTGTGATGTTTTGTCTAGTTTATAGTTTTGAGGCTATGTATGGATCAGGATTATATTAACTTAGTATTAGCTAGTTTTCTATGTTTTGTGGATTGAAGGCTCTTAGAGTATTGAATATATTTCTGCTGAGTTTATGATTGTAAATTTGGGATTTTGTAAACATGGATGTATGAGTCCTGCCACTGTAGACATCAATACATGTTTTCTCCCATAAAAAACAGTTTGACCCATGAGTACTTGCGAGTGGAGCTGGCAATTGATAAGCCAGATTTATGGGGAGTGAGCTTGACTTGTCACTGAATGATCTTGGCTTGTTTTATGTGAAGGATTTTTAAATCATGAGTCTGAGACAAACCTGGTGAGTTTTGTAAACATTCGAAGAATCAACTATGGCCAATGGGATCATCAGTTAGACACTGACTTCTCATTCTCAAAACTGGAACATTCAATGCCAGTAGAAATATCTCTGCTAGCCAGTTCTTGAATAGACAAAATGTTCTCAGCCAACCAACCATGATTTCTTAACTAATTTATTGAGAGGAGATTAAAGATACTTTTGGAAGAATGACCTCAGAAGAAATACAGACCTGATCCTCCATTGCCAGTTGTGTTTCATAGGTGGGGATTTCTATCTACAGAGCTCAAGTTATCTCTCAGCCTGTCCAAAACAACTTCCTTCAAGCATAGAAATTCCAATATACAACATTGTGCCAAAACTTTTGCATTTGTATAAAATTTTAGGGATTTAGTTCTTATTGATATAGTTACAGCCTTTATGCCCATGGGATGGCTTTGACGTAATACTTACCAATACAAATAGTGAGTGGGAGATTAACAAAGCTGTCAAAACTCGTCTCTTCAGTATGTTACACCTTCCATTGAGTTTGTGGGTCAAAGTCTCCCTCTTATTCTTGCAGACATTGAGCTTGTGTTGTCAGTGGGTCAACTTGACCTGTTGTATGTGCTGAGGCCGGTTTGAATTATGAACCTAACTCAAACCTGGAAGGTTTTGTAATACTGTTTAGGAATAAATATGCCCCACTGGAGCATCAATTGGACACTAATTTCTCGTCTTAGAAAGTGGATAATACAACACCATTTTAAACACCTCTGCCAAGAGATCTTTGAACAGTCTCTAAACAAATTTTGGTGCTATAGTACGTGACAGGGTTCTTCCACAAGCTCTTGTTCTATTCAGGAGTTTTTTTTTGGTGCTGTAGTACGTGACAGGGTTCTTCCACAAGCTCTTGTTCTAGTCAGGAGTTCATTGTTGCAGGGTCAAGCTCTGCAGGCAAGCTTTGTACCTAATAATTTTATCATCATTTTTATGTGGGGTATTATAGTAGATTACATGTTTCTTGCGGTTGGTAAGTATGGTTGTGTGTTTGAACTTGGAGGATTTGCAAAAAAAATTGAGCCACTTCATTTCCTGAATGTTTATTATGGCATGAAAAATCTTTCCAGGTAGCACCAGCAGAATTGGAAGCGCTTATGCTCTGCAATCCAGAGATTGAAGACTCTGCAGTAATACCGTGAGACTTCTCAACTTTCCATTGCACTTTTTGTCAAGAGAGCAGAATTTGATTCAGTGAATAGAAAAACTGGAATAAATTGACACAAAAGAGAATATAAATCATTATTTTTTGTATTGACAATGGTGAGCGGATGTGTTGGCAGATACCAAGATGAAGAAGAAGGTGAAGTTCCGATGGTATTTATAGCGAAGAAACCTACCAGCAACCTATCAATGAATAATAATGTAGTTTATATTTGAAATTTTTTTAATACAAAGAATCTTTCTTGGTCATGCCTGCTTTCATAGTATGTCCAGGAGCAGTTTCTGAGCGTGCCTTGGCCATTTCCTGCCTTCAAAACGCCCCCAATTTCCCTCTTAAGTTCTTGTATCATATTCATGGGTAAATGATCAAATTCTTAATGTTAGCCCTTAAGTGAGACTAGAATGCTCGTGGGATCATCTGAAAAAAATTAGATATCTCTGAAATTATCTGGGACAAACTATCATGATTTTCGGTCTTTCTTTTCTTTGTTTCCAAGTGTACCCTGGTCATTTTCTACATTCAAAACACTCCAAATCCCCCACCTGGGTTTACTGAATCATGTTTATGGGTATTTATTGGTAAATGCTAATATTCTTATTGGTAGCCCTAAAATGCCCTTTAGAATGAACCTTTGTTTCTGGTCGAATTCCTGCAATGTTAAATCTTGTGACTACTATTATTACAAAGGAAATGCATGCATAGTTTTTGGAAAGGGGAAATTGCTATGTTGTGTTTATTAAGACATGTAAAATTTGAGCATAATATTTATTCAGGTTCTTATGCATTGAATGCTTTATGGCGCAGTTTGGTCGTCTCTTGAGAGGGAAATGGAACCAGTTGAGAACAGGGACTCTGGTGCTCCGTTGTGGAAGCATTATGTGGAGCTTTGGTCTAAACTGTTATTTTTCTTCTCCAATAACATAGTTGAGCATAAAATTAATGACATGGAAGTAGAGAGTATTCAAGATCCTATGCATGTAGGAACTTTCTGCAGAAACAGAAATGATGCAGAGCTGCAGTCCTGTGTTTTTTATTGTTTAATCAGATGTATCATGAAGGCAATGTCAGAACTTAATGTGAAATATACAGTGAAGAGTCTACCTGTGCAAGCATCTGGCAATTCGTCAAGAGAACCAGGTATTATGTCCACTGTGCTGTTGCTCATACTCAATAGTAAAAACCCCTTGTTTCGAGAAATTGCATCTTCTAATGCAATGAAATGATCTACATAGGCGAGCAGGGCCAAGATGTAATCCATAGCCCTCATCTTCAGTGGGCCAATGTCACTTCTACAAGGACAAACTCTTACCCTAACAGAACTATAATTGAATGTGGATCTCGCCTGCCCTATTTCTTGTTTTTCCTGCCACATGGAATTGGTCTTATGGCATTTGTAATTTTGTTTTTTAAAACAGTTATAGCCGTGGATATAGCGACGGAAATTTTTAAAAAAATTTCACAGTCGTGGATACAGCGACGCCCCTACGTGGATACAGAGACGGACAGGCGTGGGTACAGAGACGGTCAGGCATGGATACAGAGACAACCAGGCGTGGATATAGCGATGGCTTAGACATCTAACAAAATATAGAACATTGTCGCTCTTGCGACGCAAATTAGGGGTCGTCTCTATTGCGACGAAATTGTTTCCACGGGAAAAAAAACACTTAGACGTGGCAATATCCACGCTTTTCCGTGGATATTGCCACGTTTTGCCGTGGCAAAATTGATCACTTGTACTAGTGATTCATCAAAACCACTAGGGCCAAATCGGTGCAAAAGGAGTTGGCAAAAATCTGTCCATTGGGGCTCTTCATGATCCTTCATGTGCCAATAGAACCATTGAAGGGTTTCACGTTCCAAATCAAATGATGCAAGTCAGACTTGGTGACATCAAAAGTGTTATGCATAGTAAAGTATTGTTCTTCCTTCTGTATCCATCCAGTTGGATCATCACCATTGAAGTGAGGGAAATCAATATTCAGACCGCAAAAGTTGTTGGAAGCAGAGAACTTAGTGTCTGTAGAATACTTAGGATATTGTCAGTTTCTCATGGCTGAATGTTGAAGATGGAGGTCAAGAAATATTTGATCGAGATCTTCGATTTTGGTCTTGAGGGCACCAAGTTATTCTTCCATTTGTCTATTTGCTCCTACGCAGGTGACAACCATAAGCAATTTTTTTTTCTTTTTTGGAAATGATATGTGTCAGCTATATAAAAGTGTGCCTTACCAATTGGAAATATATATAGACCCCAGGTATGTTTGGCTTCCTAAAGGTTTACGAGAGTCACTCAGCCACCAAGGCTATTTGATGGCTTGCGTATTGGAGCAATATACCCCTTACTCCACGGCACAGGTAAAACTGCTAACTTCTTGGCCACAAACGACAGCTCTTTGGTTTTTCTCACAGGTGGGAATCTAGTCAATCCAATGGGGGTCATTTCCCTTTTCGCTTGGTAGGTCCTCTCAATGGCCAGCTACTTCAGTGTTCCTATGGTACTCCTCACAATGAGTTTTAGGGCGACGCCCAAGTACTCCCCATAGTTAATCAGATAGGGTTTATTCCCTGATCCAAATGAATAATACCATTGCAAGAATAAGAAATACTACAATAATCACAGTGTCAGAAAAAATGTGGCAAAAATTCCACCCAATGCCCAGAAAGCCCATAATTAGAGTTAGGGTTTTGAGACTAAAATTTTTAAAATGAGCATAACCCGATCTATATTTCTCAGAATCGCTATTCTACCTGTTTCTGGAACTGGAAAAACCACTCTTCTTCTACCCACGCAATCAGAATAGAAATCTGGGAAACCGGTCAAAATATTTTCGCTCTGCAATTTCCGCGACCATCACCGAAATTCTGAAAAATTGTTGATTTTAAATCCGCGATATCTCCACTTTTAGAACTCCAAATAAGATTATTGTTTTTTTTAAACTGCATATCTTTGAAATAGGAATTCATATTTGCAATTTGTTTCTCTTGAAATTGCACATAATGTTTTAAAAATGGATCTAAAAGTTGCCGGCCAATTTTTCCCCTTTTGTTTCAAAAAAAAAATTTCCCACTTGTTCCAAGGAAAGTGCTCTAATACTAGATGTGAAAAAACTCCTACAATAAACAATGAGAATGCATAATATAACATAAATAATGGATCACATAAGATATTTTATTAATCGCGAGCCACTTCGAGGGGGAAACGTCCTTTGAGTAAGCTCAATACAAAATAACTCTTTGATGCTTTCATTATCCTCAACACATACCTATATACTAAGTCTTATCTAAACAACTATTACCCCCCATGAATGTGGGATAATGCAACATAATAAATAGCAAACTTAACAACTATTACTTACTCCCCATGAATGTGGGATTATAAAACATACAGATGGGACAACTTACAAAGCATATGCGTCCGACAAAATATACTAACAAAATAAAGAGGAGGATGGACATGGGTTATTAACATCCACCATAGTTTAAGTGTCAGTTTCCTAGATTAGGATTTCATTATCACTTTCATTAGTGTAAGGATATGTATTCTAGGGCCCAATAGCAACTTGATACACCCTCATGGATCAATCTAGGATCTCTATAGATTAATCCCTAGATTTTACGACATCACTCTGAGTTACACGAGTTCTACCATTAGTTCACCCTAATTAGTGTTGATTCATGCTTTGATGGGCAATATTCAGTCCACGCTCAGTTAAACTAGAGCCTATTTTGCATGATTTAAGGAGATAGGTTCCATTGCTCACCTACCTTGCTCAGTTAACTAACTATCAGGTGTTTCAGTTGCCTAGAGTTGCACTAGTGAGTCTTCAATGGTGATTATTCCATAGTTAGTCATGTTTGGGGTCTGGTATTCTAATCACTGCTAGAGGATTCCAATTCCCTCTTTTGTATTATAGATACATATTACATAGGTATTAATGATTATGGACTATAGTTTATGTTGTCAAATTTTTTCCTCCTGTATGATTAATTTCACTATGGTTGTTTGACAATTCTAAACATTGAAATTCTTCCTCCTTCATCCTTGTTTCATTGTGAGTTTCAATCTGTACAAAATATATTATGGAATTAATAATTTTACATGGTATCAAAACTCTACAGAGCTCGTTTACCTTCAAATTGAGAGTCTTATGCAGGTTAGTTGAAGAATTCAATAGAATTGTACTATTCCTAAAGCTGCAAAATGGAGAAACTAAATGCCTTGAAACCAAAGATCCTCACATCTTTCAATTACTTGGAATGGAGGGAATATATGCATATTGTGTTGCACAACAAAGGTCTATATTCAGTCACAATAGGCAAGGAGGTCGAACACCAACAACCTTTAGAGAAAGCATAGTACCTAAACAAATTGGATGAAGCCTTTGGTTTCATGTGTATTCATATCTTAAGGAAGTTCCTCTTCTACCTTGATGGATTAAGAACATCGAGGGAAGTATGGATGAAGCTCAGATCACTGTTTGGAAAGAACGATGAGCTAAGAGGCCACATTTTGGAGAACGAGTTGATTGCACTTCAACCTAGCAGTTTCAAAACCATCCAATAGTTCTTCTCTAAATTCAAGACTTTGGTCATTCAATGCGAGAAATGTGGAATTGACAATAAGGATGAGCAGTTGGTGCTCTCAATTCTGAGTAAGCTTGGCCTTGAATTATTAGTATTTGTGTCCAATTTCCACTTTAAGAGACTGACAACCCCAAAGTGGTTATTTCTCTCACTTAATGAATTCATTGAATCCTTCATCTAAGAACAAGATAATTTGATCCCGCGGAGGAAACGGAGGTTGGTGTGCAGGTGGTGAGAGCTGTAAGGTGAGGGAGTTGGAGTAGCGTGAGAGTTTGGGAGGTGCAGGATGGCAGGAGTGTTATGGAAGTGGGAGAGGGGAGACTACTTGGTGAGTGGATGGCGATTGAAGGAGATTGTGCAGAGGGGAACATGTGGGAGCGGAAAGGTGGTCGAGGATAGAGTGTGAGTAATTAGGAAACTTGACCAAGAAGGAGGTTTGGGGTACACGTGGAAGAATTCGTATGATGATGGATGAGGATAACATGGGGTTCAAGTGGAATAATTCGTATGATGATGGATGAGGATCACGTGGGGTAGGGAACGTGAGCAAAATGAATAGGCTGTGTGAGGAATGAAGAAAAAACAAAGGAATTGTATGAGCTTGTAGAGAGTCGAGCTTAAATCTTTGATACCACTTGTAAGGATTTATCCTTACATGTTGGATATTTATTTATCAATATATATTTTGATGAAATGAATGATGATTTAGAGAAATAGTGAACCATGTTAAATATGGATAATATAGTAATAGATGTGTGTATATTTAATAAATAGACATACACTATAATAACTAATAATTAATAATTAATTAACCTATTAGTGACTAGATAAAAACTGATATTAATTAACAACTGTAATAACCATTTAGGTTTATTAAAATTGGAATCTACGAACCTAGACTCACTCCATACTAACTCGATTTGAGAAAATCACTACTAGCGCTCACGAATGCAACTGTGGATCACTGAATCATTTCACAACGAATTAACTAACTAAATTTATGTGAGCAAATGCGCCCTACTTTTCTCAAATCATGCAAAGTGGCATTATGATGATTGAGAGTGATCTAACTAATGGGAATCGAAACATAATTGAACATCGATTCGGGTCAACTATTGGGGACTGTTTGTGGCACTAGAGCTCCTAAACTCATGTAGACATGCACATTGAGTGGTAGGTGGCCCCTAAGTGAGTCCCAACCTAGGCCTGAAAACTAGGAGCAAAGGTCACCCATACAATCTAAATGCAAAAAAAATAATTGCTTAACAATCAAGAAAATGGAGAAAACCTCATGAAAAAACATCTCTGAAAAAAACTTTACCATCATGAAACATCTCTATATAAATTTATAACACCTTTCCCCACCACACACATATATATAATTCTAAGTTAAAAAACAAAAAAAATCCTATAACCGTACAATTAAAAACACAAAATCTTATAACTTCTAACCTAAAAACACAAGAAATCTTGTATATATCATCCTTATCATCTTCACAATATAATTTTCCTTATTATATTTTAATTTAATCATAATTTACGTCAGGCTGAAATAGAAATTTATAATCTATGTTTCAATAATTATATATTGATAATATATGGTTGGTACGATCAAATTCTTATAACTTCTAACTAAAAAGACAAGAATTTTTGTATATATTATACTTATCATCTTCACAATATAATTTTATAATTTTCATTTGCCACATTATATATTTTAATTTAATCATAATTTACGTTATGCTGAAATAGAAATTTATAATCTATGTTTCAATAATTATACGTTGAGAATATATGGTGGGTATGATCAAATCATTTGGTTTTCAGAATAATAGAGATTAAATATATTGCAAAGTCGTCTAATATTATAAAATTTATTTGAATGTTAGTTATTGCGGCTGTCGATAGCATGAAAGAAAAGGTACGGTGATAATCATGCAACTAAAACCTAACGGTGTTAATTAAAAACGACTTTGAACAACGCGTTCTGCCCATCAAAACAGAAAATGAAGCGTCGGCGGAAGTAAAACGAACTACCAACACAATACACACCGATTACACGTGCAAGTTGATGTCCATGTCGAAGTCGAGAAGAATAATATAAAATAACTGTTCACGCTTGCGTCTCCTTAGCCTTTTGGAAAAACCAGCACAATCAAGAAAGAGATTATATATAGAGAGAAAACGTTAATGTCGCTGACAGGGACAATCAAGAAATAATTATATATATATATATAGAAAACGTGAACGTAGCTGAGAGGTACGGGAGCGGCAAGTTGAATAAAAAATGGGAAATGTGGTGTTCCATCCACATCACAACCTGCCACAGACAGTGTTTGAATCTCTATAAATGAATGTGCATTCAGAATGGATAGACTCCCACTTCTCAGCCGAGCCCAGCCGAGCTGAGCTGAGCACTTCGTAGCCACCAGACGCTCCTTCACTCTCTCAGAAAATAATGAAGTGCACACGTGATGCTAGAGTGCAAGGCGTCCCCCCACCTCGCTCGAAGCCAAAGCTACGAAAAGGTCTCTGGTCACCTGACGAGGATGAGAGACTTATTGCCTCTGTCATCAACAATGGCCACCTAGGTTACTCCTGGAGCCATGTCGCGGAACAGTCTGGTAATGAATCCATTTATCAATTGACCACTAGTTCACATTCTACTACGATTTCAATCTTCTTAATCAATGCTTTATATTCTAATTTGCTATGTTTCAAGGAGATATAACTTATAATATTGGTATACAGGCCTGCAGCAATGCGGAAAGAGCTGTAGACTGAGATGGAATAACTACTTACGCCCTGACATCAAACGGGGGGCATTCTCAGCCCGCGAAGAACAGCTGATGATACATTTACAATCGATTCTTGGCAACAGGTTTCAATTTATTTTATTTCCAATAATATATTTCCCTGCTAGTGGTCTGTCGATTAACATGGATCGATCACGCTACGCAGGTGGTCTCAAATTGCAGCAAGTCTGCCGGGACGTACGGACAACGAAATCAAGAACCATTGGAACACCCGTATAAAGAAGAATAAGCAGAAACAACGCCTCTTTTCGTCCTCCTCCAATGCCAAATCTAATGTCCCGCCTTATCTTACCGAGATCAATTCAGGCAGGCGGACGCCCACCATCTTCTTCAATGTGGAGCCCACAGAAGAAAATCAAAATCAGTTTTTAGTTGATCGCGACGTCACGAAGAAAATGCTGTGGGATTCCGCTAATTCGGGTGCCCATGAGACCTTCTCGATGTCTGAAGCTTTTATATCTCCGTTATATCTACAAACACAAATAGGCCTCAACACTTGTAACACTGCAAAATCAGAGACATGCGATGAATCAAGAATAGAGTCGTGCAGGACTGCAGTATCACCTGGCAGCTCTGTTGA
The DNA here is from genome assembly GCA_001517045.1 of Pseudotsuga menziesii. Lineage (NCBI taxonomy): Eukaryota > Viridiplantae > Streptophyta > Pinopsida > Pinales > Pinaceae > Pseudotsuga > Pseudotsuga menziesii. Next base: position 13,680 of record LPNX010779287.1, read on the forward strand.
TTTCTCTCATGTTTCCACTGGCATGTCCGTTCCTGTTACTCTTGATGACATGAGCCACTCGCTGATAGAAGAATTTGAGAATGAAGCAGTCAACCAGTTTGTTTATGAAAATGAGATTATGATAGACTATACGTCTCTGACAGCATCTTCTGGAATAAGTGGATGGAGCGCTACTTATTCCTATTCAAATGCAGATGATTGCACCAGTCACACCACCGATCCAGGATCTTCTTATACCATTCTTGACCGTGATCTTTCAAGACCTGGTGCCGTGGAAGATTACGATTGCCTAGATAATGTGAAGAGTACCCATCAGTCACGCCCGCCATTTAATTCCCTCAATGGCTTCCAGTTTAGTTTGCCAACCCTGAGATGGGAGGCTGATCACCAATCCAACTATCTTCAGCATGAGTACGAAAATGACTTCAAGGATTGTCTAAATTTGATATTTGATGTAAACTTGGGCGTTCCAGAGTATATCGACTGTAATCAGACGGACGAAGGAGTGGTTGGTAATCAACTGCTTTGCTCAAGAATTCCCAGTGAAGAAGCCATAACAAATCGAAATATCTCTACAGTTTTCAATCATAAAATAAACGCAAATCCAAATGCAGGCTTATCGAGTAGACCGTTCGAATTCGAGTGTAAATTAGGGCAAGATATAACAATCTCGGCCGAGGGGGATCAAATTTATAATATCCATACTTCCTTGGCTTCCGATCTCAATCAAATTTATTTTTAATCATTGACGTAATGTATTATTTTATTTTACATAATTGGAAGATGAAAAGTTAATTCAATGGGTTATTCTTTTCGGTTATCATTTCAATCCGAGTTTGTTTTTTCAAGCATACCGCCAACAGAGTCCACTTTCGATAAAGTGTTTGATGCCGAGCTGATCTACTTAAATAAAATAAAAAGTCTTTCTAAACATTTTTAAATGTTTAGAAAGATTTTAAATTTTATGTTGATATTCATAAATAAACAAATTTTAAATGATTTTTTAAGGGTAATTTTTAAGAATGAAATTTAGTTTTTTTTTTTAAATAAGTTTTTTATTCTAGTCATTTTTAATAAAGCTTATTTGTAAATAATTTTTTTTTAATTATATTATTAGCCACAATTTAGACATTTAAATCCTAAATTGTATCTTCTTTATTTAATATTCACCTACTTTTATATATATATTATATTTAGGTATAATATTAAAATTCTTAGAAAATATTTTAATTTTTTTTAAATAAATAAATTATTAACCATACTTGCTTAAAATTCATGGAATTTCATGTAATATTTTTTAAAAATTCCAACTTACTATATTTCCCTCTTCCTTTTTACATGCATTTGACTTATATACTTCAAATTTAATCATAATGTATTGCATGCACTTAACTTATATCTATTTAATTAAACAATAATTTGATTGAGTAGTGAATTAATAAGTAGTACAACTACATAATTAAAGTGGTGAGTATAAGTTAATGTGTGTTATTTTAGATTTTTAAATTAAAATATTAATATCAATAACATTATAATAACTATTATATTTTTATTATAATTAAAGATTGTTAACCATGTTTTAATATGATTGATCATGTTTAATCATGGTTGAGTATGTTTGATTTTTGTTGACCATGGTTGAATATAAATGATTGTGTTTGACTAGTTTTACTATTACAATGGTTGACTATGCTATACAATGGTCAATAATGCTTTACTTTAGTTGACGATGTTTGACAATGCTAGACCATGATTGATGATGGTTCAGTATGTTTGACTATGGTTGACCTTGTTTCACTATGGTTACCTATGGTTAATCAAGTTTTCCCATGTTTGAATATGGTTGATCATAACTAATTATGCTCTGTTTTGCTTGATAATTATTGACCATCTTTCACTATGGTTTCTTAGTTTGTTGAACATGGATAAATATGATTGACTTTGGTAAACCATGGTTAACCACCATTGACTTTGGTTGTTCATGAATTACTATATTTTATCATGTTTCTTTAGGTTAGAGATGGTTCATAATGTTGACAATGGTTGACCATGTTGAACATGACTAACCTTATTCACTATTGTTAACTTTGGATGAAGATGGTTAATTATTACTTAACATGGCTGACTTTTGTTAAGAGTTCAAGACTAAAAAAAATTTCCACATTACAACATTAAGATGTATAGTTCCTTACTATTCACATTAGATAACATAAAGAGTTTTAATCAAACAAAATGATGCATTGTGGCATTATAGGCAATTGCAATATTACATGACACTATAGCATGAAGAGGTTGACTTCAAAATTATGTCAAACTATAGCACTAAGATATCAATAGTATGGGTATGGCACATTAGTACATTTATCTTGGTTGATTTATTTAAATTTATATGTTCCCCAATGGTTTTGTTTCATTATGACATTCCCCATGAGTTATGTCACATTGTGATGTTTCTAAATGGCTATCTGTGATTGTGACATTCTACATGTTTTCGTTATATTATGGCATTCATCTTGGTTGACTTATGTTGAAACGTTACATTCCTAAATCGTTATTTGGTATTATAATGTTTATTAATGGCTATGATGCGTTGTGATGTTTCACAAGGGTTATGTTGCATTACAACATTGATTAATGGTTATGTCTTATTACAACATGCATCTTTGTGAACTTATCTCAAATTAAATATGGTTGATCATGGATGACCATATAAACTATGGTTGACAATGATTAATTATGGTTTAACATCAATAAATTTGGTTTGACATAGTTTACTATGGTTGAAAGTGGTTGAATTCTAAATTATGTCACATTTTGACAATAAGAGGCCAAACTCAAAATTAGGTCACATTAATAGGTTGAATTCATAAAAACATCACATTATTACCTCATGGGTGTCTACAATATTATATGACATTGTTACATTATTAAGCTGAATTCAAAATTATATGACATTGCAAAATAGTTTTAGAATATCGTTATGTTGCATTTTAACATTCAATTTGGTTTACTTATGTTGAATGTCAAAATTCATCAATGGTTATATCACATTATGACATTCATCAAGGTTATATAGCATTGAAATGTTCCTTCGTTACATTCGATTGCAATGTTCAATAGTTGACTTTAATTGAGTATGATTAACTATGTTGATTATGTTTAACTATGGCTCATTGTCATGACCATGCATTTCTATGGTTGACTATGGATGAACATTGTTGGCTATGGTTGACATTAGCTAAGCAAAGTTGACTAGGTTGATCTTGGTTGGTCGTGGTCAACCATAGATTGCCATGCTTTAGTATGGTTTACCCTGTTTTCCATATTTGACTATGTCTGAAAAAGGTTTACAATATTGACTATGGTCAATCATAGATGACCTCAGTAACTATGGTAAAACATGTTTGACTTTTATTTAAAATGGTTGACCTTATTGAATACATGGTTAAATAATGTTGACTTTGGTTGAGAATGGTTTACTATGGTTGAACATGGTTGAGTTTTGTTAAAAGGTTGAATACAAAATTATATGATGTTGAGAGATAAATCAAAATGATTCATATTTTAATTTTAATAGGTTTACTTTAATCTTGCATTATGGGTAAGTGCAGTATGAGATTTGACATTAAACATTTGAATTCAGTATCATCTCACATTATAACACCAAGAGATTGAAAATATGGTTATCCCACATTGTGACGTTCATCTTGGTTCACTTACATAAAATTAGCACATTTCTCAATAATTATGTTACATCCAGACATTAATAGATTATTAGCTTGCATTGTAGAGTTCTTGGAATTTTTGTGGGATTGGGATGTTTGTCAATGGTTTTGCCACATTCAGACATTAATCTTCATAGGTTTATGTAGAATCATTAAATATTTATGAATGGAACTATTTTTATTTCTGAATATCATCAAGGGTTATGTTGCCACAACAAGATTTGAACAAAAATCCGATGAAATCTGATGAAATTGACTGTCTCGTCGGATTTCACCTTCAAAATTACAAATTTTTATCAAAGTTTTTTTATTTGATACATGGAATTGTCGGATATCCAATGGCAAATGGTTATCTGACGACTATTAAAATAAATTAGGACCTAAATCTAGTTCTTCCTTTTCGAGATAGCAAGATTTCACCCTATAGCTTGGTATATGGGAAAGGGTCCATACTTTCCATGCATATTGAATTTTATTTTCCATGGCTCTTGTTTGAGTAATTATGCTTAGGTTTGGACCAATCGGAGTTTGATAAATATCAAACATAAAACAATAATGAAAATAATAATAAATATAAAAAAGATAAAACAATAATAACCATAAAGCATGATTAAAAAGAATAATAAAAAAAAATCCAAAATATAACACTCGCCTCGTTACCACCTATCGTGAAGACTACACATTTCATTGAAGAGTTCGTGGAGCTCATTGAGGATGTTTTGGAGGATGTTGGAGAGGTCATTGAAGAGGTCATGGAGCTCATTGAGGAGACCTGAGAAGAGGTCAGAGAGGTCATTGAAGAGGTCATGGAGATCATTGATGAGGTCTAAGAGCTTAGTGAAGAGGTCATAGCGCTCATCAAGGAGGAGAAACAGGTTAGTGAAGAGGTCATAGAGAAATGGAAGGTCACTGAGAATAGCCACAAGAGAAACAATGCCATCAAAATCAGTGAGTAAGCTACCATTTGACTTGACCAAATTACTTTGTTAAATTTCTCAATGTTGTGGATGCCATTTTTTTAGGTTAGGGATTGTGAAAGGTGTTGAAATATTAACACGACCCTAATTAACAACCAATACTATGTGCTTGTATACTCTATGCTTGAAGAAAACACGGTAGGGATTCTACAACAACCTTAGTGAGGGAAAATTTATTAGACATGGGGAAAAATTTGCACTTTACCTCATTACCATTTTGTTTTCCTTAATTGATTTTAATTCTCCTTATTGGGAGTGTAGGTTTAAAATATGTGCAACAAGATCAAGTATGACTTAAGCACCATACAAAATAGGAACAATAGAGAGCATGAATGCAGAGATAAACAAAGACATTCAGAGAGCAAAAGAAATGAACTGTTATTATATTAAAAACTATTGTATATAAAGTAGCAAAAAAACTATGCAAAAGAAGCTGGAGAACCCAACATTCAATGCGGTTGGTTGAGATATATACCAACCGAACTTACTCACCAATGTGATATTAATTACAACATACACTAACACCCCACCTAAAGCGAGAGGAGGAATACACATAAATAGACAAAAATGGGTCCTGGAAACAAGGCCTGCTAAGGTACCCATGTACAAAATTATCAAAACATAGATAGAAAAATATGGAGAAGGACTAAGACTACCCCTTCTCAAGGACAATGTCCTTGGTCTCAAGTAAGGAATGAAGCTGAACAAATCTAGTTTGTGCCAAAGGTTTAGAGAATATATCAGCAACCTGTAATTCAGTCTTGCACTATTGTAAACCAATAATTTGTTCACGAATAAGTTTTTGGATGTAATGCATGTGAACTTCTATATGCTTTGTGCATTGAATATCCACATAGTTCTTGGAAATATGGACAACACTCTGATTATCACACTAGATTACAATGGGTTGCACCTGTTGTAAACTAAATTTTGATAAAATATGTCAAATCCAAATAGATTCAGTAGCACCATTAGCAGTACCTTAGTACTCTGCTTCTGTAGAAGTAAGGGAAATTGTTGATTGCTTTTTGCTGAACCCAACAACAGGGCCTGAACCAAGATGGAAGAAATATATAGATGTGGATATTCGGTTATTGAGATCACCAACTTATTCTAAGTCAGTATAACCCACTAAATCTACATTTACATTGGATGAGTACGGGATGCCATATGTGTGGGTTCCTTTAATGTAGTGAAGAATTCGTTTTGCATATTTCTAATGGAGATCATGTGGTTACTGCATGAACCGAGAAACCAAGATAATTGCATATGAGATATCCAGATGAGTGTGAGTCAAGTATAATAAGCTTCCAAGCATTCTCGATACAATGTAGAATCAACCAAAGGATTAGAGCACTTTGCTGAGAACTTTACTCCGAACAAAAATGGTTTGGGTGTAGATTTGCATTCTAACATGTGGAATACTATTAATATATCTAATGCATACTTAGGTTGTGAGAGACCTATCCCATATGTAGACTGTGTGACCTGTAGTCCCAAATAGTAGTGAAGCAACCTTAAATCTTCCATGCCAAACTGTTGTTGAAGAGATTCTCCATGTAGATCTCTTATTGCATATCACCATAAAGGAATGCACATTTTACGTCAATTTGATGTACATTCCACTTGTGAGATTCCACTATAGAAAGAGCAAGGAAAATAGAATTCATCTTAGCCATGAGAGGAAAGGTTTCAGAATAGTCAAATCCTTCAACATGGGATAATACTTTAGTAGCAAATTGAGCCTTATATCTCTTTATTGTACCATCAAATTCATGTTTAGTTCTATATACCCACTTGCATTGAATTGAATTTCTACCTTTTAGAAGAGGGAATGAGTCCCACGTGTCATTTTTAGCAATGAATTGTGCTCATTATTCATGGCAACATCCCATTCTTTAATACCATGGGCCTCATGAAAGTCTTTTGGATCAGAAGCATGAGCCATAAATTCTCTAGGAGTAGTATTAAGGGAGGACCTTGTTCTTTTTTGACCCCAATGAAGAAGTGGAAGATGAGTGCTAGTTGATTGTTCTTCAATATCATTTTCATGAGCATGGGAAGTCAACTCAAAGGAAGGATCATCATATGAATCTACAAGATGTTAAGGAGGACACTCATCAAATATAACACTCCTGTTGATAAGAAACTCATGCGTGACATAGTCCAATAATCTGTATCCTTTAACATCTTCCGGGTGGCCAACAAAGATGCAAGACTTACTTTGCATGTTCATTCCCCTATTTTTTTTAATTTTGGAATCTATGCCTAAGAATTTCACCCAAATACCCTTAGATTCCCAACATAAGTTTTTTGTCCACTTCAAACTTCTTCTGGTGTCACCCCTTGAATATCCTTGTGAGGTATATGATTCTGAACATAGTTTTCACAATTTATCGCTTCAGCCTAAAACTGTGGGCCAAGGTCTCTTGCATGAATCATACAAATTTTCATCTCTTTCAAGGTACGGTTTTTCCTTTCAGAAACAACATTTTGATGTGGAAAATAATGCACTATATGTTGTAGTTGAATACCTTTAGTGGCACAATAGTCTTTAAATCTACTGCTGATGTATTCTCCACCATTGTCTATTTGCAAACATTTGATAGAATTTCTAGATTGTTTTTCAACCAAGGCTTTGAACACAAGAAAAGTGTCAAAGGTATCACTTTTATTTTTCAAAAAATAGACCCATGTGCATCTAGAATAGTTATCAATGAATGTAATCAAATAGTGTTCCCTTTGAAAAGATAAACTAGGGAAAGGGCTTTAAATGTCACTGTGAACAAGTTGCAGAATTTCAGAAACTCTATGATTTTTTCTTTTATCAAAACTGTGTTGACGATGATTTCCAAGAATAAATTGTGTACAAACACCCTTAGAAAATGAGATAGGTAGAAGCTCAATGACCATGTTTTTCTTACTGAGTTGCTGAAGGTAGCAATAATTTAAGTGGCCAAATTGCTCATGCCATAATATACTTAATTCATTTGAGTGATCAAGAAATACATTGGTAGGATATTTCAACTCAAGATGTGAAAATGAGTACAAGCGCGCATGATTATCCACTTTCCCTATGGCAGCAATTTGTGAAGGATCCTCAATTTCATGAATAATTACGGAATGAGGGGTAAACATGACCATTCTTTGTGCACCAGAATTTGTAATCTAATATATTGAGAGAAAGTTGGTTGAAAGTTTAGGAACATATATACCATTATGTACTATGCCATCCTTCATTTCAACAAATACCTAACCTTTAACAATCAAAGGTGAAGAGTTTCCCACAAAATTATGCTCATTTTTACATGAATTAATGCAAGAAAACATATTTTTATGGACAAGCATGTGATGGATGGCTCCATAATCAAATTTCCATTTAGGTTCAGGTTCATATGAAGACAAATATGCTCCATAATAGATAGCTTTAGCATTCCCTCTATCATTTCTACATAGAATGATATTTAAATTGTGTTTCTTCATTTTTGAAGACAAGACAACTAGTTTCTTAAAACAATGAGATTCTTAATGACCATCCTTTCCACAGAATGCACATTTAATAGGATTTGTATTTCCTTTAGAATCTATTTTAGGAGAGGAATGTGAAGAATTATCTTATTTTGTATTGTTTTTTTTGTTTCTCTTTACATGCCCTTTGATGTGCCACTCTTGAATTTGAAGGTGAGGTATCTACTAATGAATGAAACTTAGAATCTATAAAGCTAAGAGAGAACATTTGAATGAGCTTATCCTAGTCACGAGTAAGTCTTTGCAAAGGAATCAAATGTAGGCATTACAAAATCGTGACCCAAGGAAACTTATCTTCCATAGTAAGGAAAACAAGATGCCAAATAAAGAGAACAGAGATCACCAAAAATGTGGCTGACGATGTCTTTAAGTGGTATCTTTTGAACAAAGATGCTCACAATAGAGAGCAGAGCAAGGATGGAAGAAGGAAACCAAACCACTACATCCAAAAGGATATGCAGGAAGCTAATGCCTTGGTGCTATGATACCATGTACATTTAAACAATGCATAGCAGAATGGGGTCTAAGCTAAACTCCATACAAAACAAGAACAACAGAGAGCATGAACGTAAAGCTAAATAGAGATAGTCGGAGAGAAAAATAGATGAACTAATGTTATATTAAAAAATTTTGTACATAAAGTAAAAAAAAACTATGGAAAAGAAGCCGGATAACCCAACATTCAATGCAATTGGTTGAGAGCTATACCAACTGATCCATATCGTGCCCAGGTGCACATTGGGGACAACAGTTGACTGAATGATTCGATTATTGTTATGGAAGAAGCATATAAGAAGAACAAGTAAATAAGGGAATACACGTAGGTCAACAAAAAGTACATCTATAAATAATATGCAAGAATTGAAACCAATTTATTACTTCTTCTCCATAAAAGATGGAAGAATCAGAATATTGTATATTACATTAGTGTACATGCTTATATAGGATGCTAAGATGCTTGGGTAAATACTTATTATGTTGAGTTACAAAATAAGTTATAATGGTTCAAAAGTTCAACCGTCACTGACAACTTAAAGAAAGAGACATTCTGTCGATGTTCAACATTGGTGCAAAAACCTGTTGAGGTCAGTTATGTCGAGGTTCGGACTTGTTAAAGATGATGTGGAACCTGTCGATGGTAGAACCTGTCAAATAAGTCAAAGTAGTTGAAGCAGTTGAAGTGCTAGACTTTGTCAAATCTAGACAACCTGCCAATTTTTTGTTGGATCATTCCTCCTTCCTTAAGAAACAATGGTCTCAATTGTCCTATTTGATCAAGTGAGGAAACTTGTTGGCTACTTCAGCAGTAGAGTATCGTTTTCCTTGCATGGGGAGTTGTCCATATTTAGCCACTTGAAACAAGGGAATATAGTTTGTCCCTGCATGGCATATGCGTCATCCCATAATGGTGTCACAAAGAAGAGGTTACTGAACCTATGGATGGTTTTCTTTGTGTTCTTTTGTTTGCAAATCGTTATGTTCCAACAATGGTGCATGGTATGGTCGATGTAGATCTACATTAAAAATTGGATGTAGGACAAGACATGCAGGAATGTCAAGATGAAAAGCATTTTCTGCAATCTGTTTAAGAATACTATATGGACCATATCGCAAAGGTTTCATCCTTTTGTATGGACTAGTGAAGTGCTCTTTATTTAGATGTAATGAGACTCGATCCCTAATTTTGAATGAATGCGGAATATGATGCTTGTCATGTTGGGCCTTAGATTTTGCATTCGCTTACAACATTTCATGTAATTTCTTCTAGATGTTGTAGATTTGATCTCTGAACATCAATTCTTTTTCCACTTCTCATCCTTCGAAGTCAATGTCGTTCAACTGTGTCGATGAACTGATTAAGTCGATTGGCATTGAGGGTTGAAATCCCTAACAGATCTCAAATTAACTCTTTCCCATGGAATTGTTTTGAGCACGATTGTAGATATGCTGGATGTATGGAAGGACGTTATCCCATGTTTGATGATTCTTGTGGTTGCACATACAAACTAATTGTACTACTAAGCGATTTACAGCTTCTGTCTTTTCGTCTGTCTAGGGATGGAAGGTTTTCGACAAAGAGAGTCTTGTGTCGAGCTGTTTCCAAAGAGTTTTCCAAAAAGTGCTGACAAATATAGCATGCTTGTCAAAAATAATGGTTGTCTGGAAGCCATAATGTTTCCACACATGTTCAAATAAGAGTTGAGCAGTCTGCTGTGCTGTAGTAGTCTTCTTGCATGGTATGAGTACATCCATATTAGAAAATATGTTAACTACTATTCAGATCGCATCATGATGATGTTTCGTAGTAGGATATCACGTCAAGTAGTCCATAGAAATATATTCACATGGTCGACTAGGAACTGGAAGGGATGTGTATAGTCCTTGTCATTGATTCGGTGGTTTAGCAATGGCACAAACTATGCAGAATCGAATGTACTTTTTGAAATCATATTTAAGTGAAGGCTAGTTAAAATACTTTTGGAGGATAACAAGTTTGTTTGTGACTCCAAAATTTCCTACAGTCTTGTTGTAGTGTGTGTCACAAATGAGATTCCATCGATGCTCACTGGTTGGTAAGAAAAGCTTCCCAAGCTTGTATAGAAAGGTGTCTTTCAGGAAGTAGTTAGTAGTAGACAGTGTGTCAGTCTAAAGTTTTTGGTAAATTGTGGAGAAATCACAATCCACTGAATACAATTGTGGCCAAGTAGTGGTGTTGTAACCTTACATAGTCATCATTTTAGACAATAGAGTAATGCGTGGTATTTTGAGACAATCGACTACAAAATTGGATTTGCCTTTCTAATACCTAATTACCAACTAAAATTGTTGCAGGTAATTAATACACTTGTGTTATTGAGTTTTATGTAGTTTCGATTGGGACGGAGCGAACTACAAAGGTTTATGGTCAATGAGGATGATCGTTTCCTTGTCGAGAATGTAGTGTCTCCTTTTTTTAAGAGATTTCACATTGGCATATAGTTATTTCTCATAAGTTGAGTACCTTCTAATAGTTTCATTTAAAGTATCAGAATGAAACACAATTGGGTGACCTGATTGAGTGATCATTGCACCGAGAGCATAGTCTGATGCATCCGTCTCAATCTCAAAGGGCTAATGCAAATTAGGAAACACAAATACTGATGCAGTACAAAGCTTTTTTTTGAGTTGTTCAAAATCTTGTTGTTGTGTTAGTGTCAATTTGAATACATTTTTCCCATTTCCTGTCATCAGTTGATTCAAAGGACATGCGATGTGGATGAAGCCAAGTATGAATCGTCAATAGAAATTTGCCAAACCAAGAAAATGTCTTAGTTCATGAATGTTTTGAGGAATGGGACACACTTTGAGGATATGTATGTTTTCTGGGTCGACATGAATGCTGGCAGAGTCAATTAAATACCCAAAATATTTGATGGTAGTCATCGCAAATGAGCATTTTCCCGTGTTTAGATATAGTCAATGTTGCTGGAGAGTGTTGAAGACTTGTCGAAGCTGTTTGACATGTTATTCCGATGATAGACTAAAAATCAAGATATCATCATGATAAAAAATGACTCATCATTGAAAGGTCATAGAAGGTCATCCATATATCTCATGAAGGTTGCAGGTGCATTGGTTAAGCCAAAAGGCATGACTAACCATTCAAACAGTCCTGCCTTGGTTTTGAAAGTTGTTTTGCATACATCAATGGAATCTATTGGAATATGGTGGTATCTCGACTTGATTTAAAATTTTGTAAAGAACTTAACACCTTTCATATTGTCGACGAGTTCATCTATTCGTGGAAGAGGGTATTTTTTATTCACTGAAATTTTGTTGAGAGCCCGATAGTCGATGCACATGCTCCAACACTCGTCTCTTTTTGGATCTATGACTTCTATAATTCCACAATGAGAGGAGATGGGGTGGATATGACCCTTCATTTTTTATCAAATCTCTTCTTTTTCAAGAATGGATCTTCTATAAGCATATCCATTAGGTAATGAAGAACTAGGAAGAATTTCAATAGAGTGTTTTACCTAACAATGCAGAGAGGTACTCCATTTCATGCTTCAAATATGTTCTGGTATTCCTCAAGAATGCGGTCGATTTGTTGTTGTTGTTAGGAGTTGCGCTGGTCAATGATTCGACTTATTGCTACAATATTCCTGGAATGTTGAGGCTTTATCATGATTAATGCGAACTTTTGAGCATGATTGATAAGTTTCTTTTTTTGTTTGGAAGATATCATAGCAACCGTTGATTTTGGTTGTCTCTCTGGTATGCCATACCATTGATTCTAGATTTTTACAATCAAATTCTGAGGCCGTGACTGATATGTACCATGTTGATCCCATAGGTAGGGTTTGTTAGTTTTTCAACATTAAGCTAGCATTATATTAGGATCTTTTATTGAGAGAATAACAAGTACAGAAATCAAACACAAGCACATCACAAGAGACAAGAGACACAAAGAGTTTTCCTCGAGGAAACCATAAAGGAGAAAACCCTGCAACTTCCTTAGAGATAGAATCAGCACCAAAACAATGAAAGACCCAAAACAGTAGTCTTCTTCTTCTGCCTAGTCCCAGTATTTCCTTCATCACTAATGCGCCACACTTGAGTAAGTGAATGATGTGATGTACAAGTGATAAATAGAGAGACTCTCACTCTCTATTTATATTCTTCCGTTTACTTGAAGTGCACTCAATCATGTTGGCCCAACTTAACAATTACTTACTAGAGCCTACATCTCAATTGAGTGTATAATAACCCTAGTGCCCCGAAACTATGGGGACTTTAACAATGACTTGACAAGACTTGTTTACAATAGTAATCCTCCCGATTGGAACATCGGGCCATGACAACATGACTCAAATACATAATAGAAACATCCCGGAATAAACATCGGGTTACAATATATAAGATACATAGAAGAATACATTCCGAAGTTACATATACATCAACACTCCCTCTTAACTAGGAAGGTATTCTTTTGCCACAATTTTCAGCACTGGTCTTCTTCTCTGTATCAACTGGATCATCTCGTCATTTGCATCTTGAGTCTTCTAAGTCTTCAAGTCATATTCATCTTCAAGTCAACTTCAATGGATCTAGATCATCTCTCGTTCTAGATCATCATGGAACATCATCACTGGATCTGGATCATCACTACTGGATCTGGATCATCACTCGATCTGGATCATTACCACTGGACTGGATTTGGATCATCACTCGATCTAGATCATCACTGGTGCTATCTCATGATTCTTCTTGTCACAGGAAGTTCTACAGAGCCAACCCTTTTTCATGCTGGTTGTAGGCCTACCCACATGTAGTTCTTCGCCCAGCACTTACATCTGACCTACTCGTCAGAAAGGCACGCCCAGCACTCACATCTGACTTACTCGTCAGAAAGGCCCAGCAATCACATTCATTAGCATGATAGGAACTCAAACTATTATCATCTATGAAATGGCTTGGCACTTACAACCACCATCATGATAGGAACTCAAACTACTATCATTTGTGGAAAGGCACAGCACTCACATCCACCAGCATGGTACGAAATCAAACTACTACCATCTGTGGAAAGAATTAGCACTTATAATCACTAGCATGGTATGAACTCAAACTACTACCATCTGTGAAAAGGCACAGCACTTATAGTCACCAGCATGATAGGAACTCAAACTACTATCATCTGTGAAATGGCTCAGCACTTACAACCACCAGCATGATAGGAACTCAAACTACTATCATCTGTGAAATGGCTCAGCACTTACAACCACCAGCATGATAGGAACTCAAAATACTATCATCTGTGGAATGGCACAACACTTACAACCACCAGCATGGTACGAACTCAAACTACTACCATCTATGGAAAGGCTCTCAGTCCTAGACTGAGGATCCCTGGTACCTCACCAGGTAGCTCCATTCAAAGAATGGCGGTAGCTCTAATATCTGACACTAAGTCAGAATGGCTTAGCACTCATATCTGACATTGGAGGAACCTAATCCTTTAGCCATGACAGAATGGCTTCAGCCCTTACATCTGATCAAGTGGGAACACATCCCTCTATCACATCAGAATGGCCATGCACTCATATCTGATCATGTGAGAACAAATCTCACGATCATATCAGAACAGCCCCCAGTCATAAAATGAGTTTTCCTGGTACCTTACCAGGCAGCTCCATTCCAGGAATGGAAATAGCCCTTATATCTGATCATGTAGGAACCAATCCTACAGTCATATAAGAATGGCTTAGCACTCACATCTGACATGGAAGGAACCAATCCTCTCACCATGAAAGAATGGCTCATCCCTTACATCTGACCTACTCGTCAGAATGGCTATGAATATCAGTACTCATATCAGTCATGGAAGGAACCAATCCTCTCACCATGACGGAATGGTTCAGCCCTTACATCTGACCATGGAAGGAACCAATCCTCTCACCATGTCAGAATGGCTATGGGTCTCATCACTTTCTCTGGGAGGAAGCCTCAATCTAGAGAACACCAAGTCTCTCTCTGAAGTACTCGAACTTCAGCCTAGCCAATGGCTTCATCAATACATCAGCTATCTATTCCTTCGTCGCAACATACAGAAGCTTCACTGCTCCTCTATGCACCATATCCCTGTTATAGTGATACTTGATCTCGATATGCTTCGACTTGTCATGGAACACTAGATTCTATGACAACTTCACGCAACTCTGGTTGTCACAATGTATACAAGTAGCATCCAACTAGATATCAAATATATCAAACAGTAGCTTCTGTAGCCATACTGCCTCACAACTAGCTGAACAAGCTGCGACATACTCTGCTTCAGCTGTACTCAGTGCTACACAGGATTGCTTCCTGCTAAACCAAGAGATCACACCTGATCCCATACTGAAGCAACATCCCGAAGTACTCTTCCTGTCGAAGGCACTGCCTGCCCAATCTGAATCAACATAACCCTCTAGGTTAATCTTTTGATTCGCATCGTACTTGAGCCCATAATCAATTGTACCCTTCAGGTACCTCCGAATATGCTTTGCGGCAGTCAAGTGAACACTTCTCGGATCTGTCAAGTACTGGCTCAAGGTGTTCACAGCAAATCAAATGTCTGGTCTCGTGTTCGTCAGGTACATCAATGACCCAATCATCTGACGATACATCATAGCATCAACCGACTCTGATGAAACATCACTCAATAGCTTCAGGTTCGATGCCATAGGTGTGGCCATAGATTTGCAGTCCACCATCCCAAACCTCTTCAGGATCTCTACTGCATACTTCCCTTGTCCAAGGAATATTCCATCTGTACTCTGCCACACCTGCATACCTAGAACAATAGTGCATCGACACATAACAGGAGCATCACTGGTCTTCCATATTCAACCTTCAAGCAAAGGTTGGAATCCACTTTACTCTCAGTAAAGCCTAGTGTCATCAGTAATCTTCCCATCCTATCGTACCATGTCGAACCTCAAGATATTCTGTAGCCACTCCCTCTAAAGCGAAGCATCATACTCCCTCTGTCTTCTATGCTCTATGCACTGAAAACATTCTGTACCGGAGTGTCAAGTAGCTTCCTATGCTACCAATATTCTATGTGACCATCTAGTGTATAGACTTGCATCTTCAACCTTGTAGCAAAGGTTAAGATCTTCATCAATCTCATCATGTATGTGTTTCAACTCTTACTGGTTGCAAATGTCTCTTCGTAGTCTAGGCCTTCTTTTTGTGAGAAGCCTCGTGCTACGAATCTTTCTTTGTATCCTACGATGTTTCCATCTACTGCATGATGGAACTATGAACTTCTCTTCAAGTCTCGATACTACACCCTGACGTCATTCTTCTTGAACTGATATTCCCTTTCTTCTTGGTGGCTGGAAGGTTCTGCATCAATGATGTCATTGCACTCGTCAGATTATTCTTTGTCTTTGAACTATCGTCACTTGTTCTTCGGAACAAGTCTTCATTATTCTTTGCTTGTAGGCGATTATGTATGCGATCTTTCCTACAAGTCAAATGCATTTGTATGGTTAGAAACATTTCATAAGGAATATTCATACTGGAAAATTCTTATGTATAAATATATGATCATGCAACTACTTTAGCCAGTACAACATTCATCCATATCTCACTAAAACTTTCTAGATGCCTTCCATCTCTACCAGGACAACATTGAGATTGTGCACTAATCCAATATGTCAGCAAAGAGGTTTCATTCTAGATAAGTAGCAATGGAGAATTTGTATAGCACCATGAGCTACTTACCCATCACATGCATATTAGTAGTATACTGTCATTAATGCAAACATTCTATCATGCATAATACTTTAACTAAATATAAACAAATGCATAACAAAACAATGAAATGACAATTGAATACTTATCTTTATTTGTTTCATGGGTAGACTGCTTCTTGAGCCTTAAGCTTCATCGTCTTCTTCATTCATGATAGCATCAAGGTGGATAAGAAGTTCTTCAAGAGTTGAGTTCTTCATATTCCTCATTGCTTGAGGGATCTTCTTTGGATGGTAAGAGCTTGATCTTCAGTTGCTCCCACCTTCTCTTCTCAAGCTTCTTCTTCTTGTGAGTTCTCTTCCCAGAGTCTACTGAAATTAATCACTTCCTTCTGTTACACATTCCTCGAATGAATGAATCCCACGATCCTGGGAGGCCATTCAAAATGGCCATCATCACTTCTGCATTCTTCACTTCTTCTTTTACTGCTTCAAGTTGTTCTTTGATTTGAGAGACTCTTATGACTGCATGGTCTCTGCATTCTGGATATTCACATTATTCAACTGGTTTCTTAGGGACATATTCTGATTTCTATTCTTCCCTTCAAATAGCTTGAAATTATGGAAGACCTTCAATAGCTTTGCTTGCAATAGGTAGTGCTATGTAATGCACATGTGCAAGCCTTCTATGACAAAGATCATTTGGCTCTACTGTTTCATGGATCAAGGCTTCTTCTGGATGGCCCTTCAATTTGTACAAGCCTCCTTCTTGTTCTCCAATCATCGATAGTCTTTCCTTTTGGCCACATGATGACTTGAACATCTATGAATGCAACCTGCATTCCTTTTGCATTAATGCTGAAATGGAGAGAAGGTTCTTCTTGAGTCCTGGAACAAACAATACTTCTTTCATTGTTAGAGACTTAGCAGAGTCTAGCTTGTATGAATATTCCCTACTACCTTTTATTGGATATTGGTAGTCATCTACTAATTTCACCTTGTGAGGTGATTCATGTTCTGACAGTCTTACAAAGGATTCCTTGAATCCTATCATATGTTTGGAAACCCCATTGTCTAGAAGCAAATCATCACTTCCATAAGTAATGTTACCTGTGAGAGATGATATTAGAACATATTCATCCTCGCTTGAAGAATCTTTAATTTCATATCTAGATCTCTTTCTGGATAGTTCATCATCTTCTGTAGCATGAGCATGATGTCTTCTTTGGCCTTGACCAAGTTCTTCTTGTGAAAGGCTTTGAGCCTCATCTCCCTCTGGAACTAGAACCTCTATACTCATGTAGGTGTCCAATCCATTTTCTTCAGAGATATCAAATACTTCTATGCTTACAATTTGTCAACTTCACCAAGCTTATCATCAAGCTAATGTGATAGATCACTTTGAAATGAGAACCTCAAATGAAAATAGCAAAGGATTAGATCTTACCGATTTGAGGTGTCCGTCTTGGTTCCGGTGCTGGATGATCTAGGGTTTGCCACAGAAACCCTAATTTTCAAAACTTGGAATATTTTAGATATGATTGGATAGATAGACATATCTCTTCAAATGGATCTGTCCAATGTACTCCTTTTCTGAAAATAGTGGAGGGAAGCTCCCGGAACAGGAAGCCCTAGATTTCCAATTTCTTTTGTAGAAATTCCTGTTACTGTTTCTGATATATCTCCGAACTTACTGATCCTCTATGTCTGAAATTTCTAACTGAGGTAACCTCACATGTCCTGGATCCAACACCATAGGTTTCATGAGAATTTGTTTCACCATTTGGGATTTATGATTTGTTTCCCAAGGTGACCTATTACAGGACTGTTGCGAACAGTGAAGTTGTACGGAATTCCATGTGTCACTGGTTCATCTTCTGAGTATGATATTTGGACCAAAGAAAGTATAGTCCATGAAATTTCTGGAACATCTTCAGGAATTCCATTTGTACCTCTGTATCCCAAGATATTGCAATTCTCCCTAGGTGTCCTGTTTAAGGATGAATCTTGGAAGAGGCTGGAACCCTAACTTGGGGGGATCATATCTCCCAGAATATAGCGAATATGAGGCGTAGTTTTGGACACAGTGTTCATAAGGATTTTATATTCAGCCCATCCAATTTTCAGATTTTTATACTTCTCCAACCTTGGAATATTGCGACTGTACCAAAACGTATCAGTTTTAGTATTTAGGGTGTTTCCTAGCTCGGGGTCAAACTAGGGTTTGACTTTCCTGAAGTTTCACCCAACCAAATTTCTTGATCCAGGTCTCTAAAATTCGGTTTTGATGAGGAGAAAAATCCTATTCTAGTCTCACTCAAACATTCCTCTTCTATAGAAAGCCCTAATTTCCGCATCGAAAACTGAAAATGCTCAGAATCGAATTCCGCTTTAACAGAAAGATGCTCCCTAAGGAGGAGAGTTGTTCCACCTTACTTTTGCTGAAAATATGTGGAGGAAGGTCCAAAAACTAGGAATCCCTAGTTCCCATAGCTTCACAGTGTCTTCTTCTCAGTTTAGCTCTGATTCCATGTTAGTTTTTCAACATTAAGCTAGCATTATATTAGGATCTTTTACTGAGAGAATAACAAGTACAGAAATCAAACACAAGCACATCACAAGAGACAAGAGACACAAAGAGTTTTCCTCAGGGAAACCATAAAGGAGAAAACCCTGCAACTTCCTTAGAGATAGAATCAGCACCAAAACAGTGAAAGCCCCAAAACAGTAGTCTTCTTCTTCTGTCTAGTCCCAGTATTTCCTTCCTCACTAATGCGCCACACTTGAGTAAGTGAATGATGTGATGTACAAGTGATAAATAGAGAGACTCTCACTCTCTATTTATATTCTTCCGTTTACTTGAAGTGCACTCAATCATGTCGGCCCAACTTAACAATTACTTACTAGAGCCTACATCTCAATGAGTGTATAATAACCCTAGTGCCCCGAAACTGTGGGGACTTTAACAATGACTTGACAAGACTTGTTTACAATATTAATCCTCCCAATCGGAACATCGCGGCATGACAACATGAATCAAATACATAATAGAAACATCCCGGAATAAACATCGGGTTACAATATATAAGATACATAGAAGAATACATTCCGAAGTTACATATACATCAACAGAGTTTCCTAAATAGGACTTCGACTATGAAATGTGGTGCCATGTCATAGAGTACTTCATATTCAAAAGGATTAATGAACTAGGCAAGTCGAAACTAGCATGTGATTCTTAGTTCCTGCCCCTCCTTCATCCATCTAATATTGTAAGGCTGAGGATGTGGAGTGGTGACAATACCTAATATCTTCACAAGATCTTCAGAAATGAATTTATTCTAGCTTCCATTATCCATAATCAAATGTAATGGATTTTTTTGAACCCATATCTGTGTATGGAATAGACGCTCATGTTCCTCATCATCGATGATAGTCGAGGCTATCAGAGTGGCCAAGATCGAATCCAAGAGGGTTGATACATTTGGATTAGTTTTTACCATGGTTATGTCGAACAATTCGAATGTCGATAATTTTGCCAAAAATTTCTTACGATATTTTCATTCTAACGTATCATGCCATGCTGAACTATGATAATTACACCATATCCTAGTAGGATATTGTTTTCTACCATCCCTATTGTCATTATGAAATTTCTTCTTTTGATGATCGGTCTTTGGGGGATTCGGCTGAGAAGTATTCTTGAACTTGTCAGAGGAGGCTGGTGACTTTTTATCAAATGTTTGACTTGTTGCATTGTTCACGAAATGTGCTTTTACTTTTCGTTTAGATTCAATCTTGCTCACGTAATGAAATGCATCCATAAGCATACTAAAAATAAGAAACTCCATATCTTGCTCAATGTACGAGAATATACTATTTACCTACTTCACGACAAGAAATTTATCTTCTTCTTGGACGCCAAGTCTAGCCACAAGTCGATAAAACTCGTTGGTGTAACTATGTACATAATGGTATTTCCATTACTTTAGGTACTGCCACTTCTTATACTATTGTTCAATATACTTGGGCGGGTAGAACTCCTTTAAGACATATTCGACAAATTTTACCCATGTGTCTATGCGGTCACCTTCTTTTTCCATCTTTGTAGATATATTCTCCCACCAAGACTGTACAAAGGTTGACATTTTTAAGGATGCAATGGTGATATTTTCCACTTCGGAGAGTTGATTCACTGAGTAGTAATATTCGAGTTGTTGCACCAAATTGTTGATAAATTCCATGTCAATATTTCGTTCAAGGTTTGGTATGTCTAGATTCATTTTCACTTTGAAGGGAATGATTTTATCGGAGTGAGGTTGTGTCAAGGATTCCTAGGATGTCGAAGAAAATCACACGAGAACCTCACTGAACTGGGTGAACATCTCGATCCGCTGGCAAGCTAGTGATTTTTCTATGAGTTGTTTTGTCTCATTAGTTGCATGTCTATTTTCTTCTTCTTCAGCCATATTTTCTGAATTTGAAGGAAGTGTCTTCTTGCATTGTTGAGTTTGCAAGTGTTTTTTAACATGCATAAGTTAAATAACTCAGATGTAAGTGCTTATGTAACTTAAGCTCTGAACAAGATCTTGCACCAATACCAATGATCCATATCATGCCTGGGTGCATGCTAGGGACAAATTTGACTAAATGAGTCGAGTACTGTTGTGGTGGAAGCATATAAGAAGAACAAGTAAAGCAAGGAATCTACTTCGGTCGACAGAAAGTACACGTAGAGAAAATATGCAAGAATTTGAACCAATTTATTACTTATTCTCCATGAAATATGGAGGAATATGAATACTCTATATTACATTAGTGTACATTCTTATATAGGATGTTGAGACGCTTTGGTGACTACCCATTACATTCAATTACAAAAGAAGTCATAACGGTTCAGAATTTCAACCGTTGCAGATGACTGGAGGATAGAGACATTTTGTCGAGGTTTATATTTGTCAAAGATGATGTGGAACCTATCGAAGAAGTCAAATTATCAAATTATCTGAAGCATTTGAAGAGATAGACTTTGTCAAAGCAGGACAATCTGTCAACTGTTGGTTGGATCACCAACCGATTTTACTGATTGACGTGAGATTAATTGCAACGTACACCAATATGGATATGGATTGATGAGTTCAATACTTACTTCCAAGAACATATACCCCTTTTTTTCTTCAATTTATTGCAATGTATGGAAGGTAGGATTAAGGGATACCCCACTTTAATTTCCTTCATAAATTCTAATCCCAATTTCCTCCATCGTCCTTGACAGTATTACTTCCTCATTAACTTATGTTTCTTCTGTAATTTTGGATGGTTTACCAATTAGCATAACACAGATGAATTTCCAATTTTATAGAGTGAAAGGGGTAGGAGTTATAGTAGGATTAGATTTAGATCAATATCTAGATGCATCACACCCAAGAATCTCATGCAACATTTCCTTGAGCTCAATAGCCATAGCTCGTTGCTTCAAGCCATGCGGTTTATACTACTATCTTGTTCCCTCTTCTTGCATAGGTTACCTATTACAATTGTGGTATATGATAATGTGTTCTTACGTTTTTACAATCCTATGGAGCACATGGAGTTATTGAAGCATCCCAACCCCCATGTTCAATTCCATTTCTATAAACAAATCCAAATCAAGTACCAAATGGTGGTGATTGATTCATTACCCATTAAAGTAGAGACAATCCCTGTGTGAGCAGCAGTCTACCATCAGCACTGACTGAATAACGTAGTCTAGATTCAATTTCATTTAGTGGTTTTGCAGATTTAATGCATCAGCCAATGAATCAAATTTTTATTTTGTTTATTTTGTATGAGTTTGGCATGACTTGTTCAGATACTTTATTCCTACATTATGATCTATTGTGACATTTTCAAGGCATTTGATTTGATTTTTCAATTAGAATCTCATCAAAAAAAATTGTGTTTATGTTTTTGTCTTTATAGGTCATTCAAAACATACACGATGGAGAATAAATGGACATTGTGCATTGACATGTCATCTTACCCCACTCCAAGACGAAAAATCATTGCTTATGTACTATACAACAATGCTTCATGTGAGGTTTTCCAAAGAAAGTGGGATATATGTCCTAGGACAAAAAACAATGAAGCATACTATGTTTCCCTAATTGAAGGGATAAAAGAGGGAAAAAACTATGGTGAAAATGACATTTCAGTCTTCACCAGTTCATAGTTTCTATGTAACCAGATGAAAGGGGTGTATCAAGTTGAGAAAGTCAATTTAAACCCCTCCATAAGGAGGCAAAAAACATTGTTGTTCAATTTCAATCATTTATGATAAATCACCACTCAGATATTAAGAGGATGTTGAGTGGTCTATTTTCCGGGACGATGTCTACTTTAGGGGAGAGTGTGAAAGATAAAGTGGTGTCAATGTCTATTCCATAAGAATCTATTTCTTGACATTGTTACACCTCTAGACAATGTATATGTTCATTTGTTATAATTTTTTTGGTGTTTGTCATGGTGTGGCTATTTCATTAAGGAAGAAGCCAATACTACACTATATGTGACTCATCGTACAATGACATCGGATTGTACAAATTTTTGGTTTTTTTGACGACGGATTTATTTTTATCTCTTTCAAATTGAAAATGTAATGGTCGAGACATGTTATTATAAATCTGACTTTGCATGAGTGGCATTTGTCTCTCGCAATTTGAGGTATGCTGTTATTTAAGTACAACTATAAATTATCTTATTTGTTGTTGTTGGAAATTGTAAATGTTTATTTTAGGGTTTTCATATGACTCAATACCTCAACCTATATTTTCATTGCATACATAGATTTGATGTGAAGTAATATTTCACATGATTAAGATACCCATTGTCTAAAACAATCCATGAAACTACATACTACATAACAGTTGCTTGCAGAATACATCTAAATACAATATTTGAAACTTGTTAAAAGACAATGGACCCCTCTCATCCTCTTAACCAGAATTGGACCCCTTTCATCTTGGAAGGGAATTCACTCTTAATCATTAACATGACCAACATAATACAAGCCAATTCAACAGGAAGCAAGGTAGCCAAAAACTGGAGGCTTGAGAAAAACCTCAGAATATTAAGCACTACTCTTATGAGGAACCCAACGATTATCTTACAACATGTCGAAATAAAATCTAATAAGATGGTGGATTCCATTGATAACATGGGATTCACCATGAGCACTATAATCCATTACCTTGGCTAGGATGACAACATTGAACCTGAATATAGAGAGAAATGGCAACAAATTTCCATACAAGAATACAACATCCCATATGTGGGTGTGCATGTTGAAACTGACATATGGAATGCAGGAGACAAGAAACGTTCTAGGGAAAGTGACAAGCCCTCCCCCACATCCCTCCAAGCATAAATTGGATATGTCGGTGCTCTTAGATTGAATGAGAGACATTTTCATGGATGCAAATAGGACTTTTCTCTACAAACTTTGTAATGGGACACTCCACCATGGTGAATTTCACATGGCCCTTGTACCAGCAATCCCATCAGGACCTCCTTACGATTTCATTGGGTACCTAGTATGGGCACCATCGGATTCTTCACTTACAGCGAGGGAATTATAACAAGTAGAAACATGAGAAAGGACCTTAGTGTGTAGAGGTCCATAAGGTCATTGTGCATAGGTCCAAAGGTAGATACTAAATTCTTGCACAAAGGTCCATAAGGCCATCCATCGGCCTCCACTACCGTCAATATCAATATGGTTGGGTGTATTTGGACATCATCTCAGAGAAAGCTAGGAATGAACATTCGATTTTTCAGCATCCCAAATCCTAGGAAAGCCTTAGATTGGATTGGTATTCCCCAATTCTATCTTCCATGACTGCTCATGAGAAATATGTGAACAACATCGAATGGGAGGTTTCCTTTTGTGATGAATCCCTAGACCATATCCGTGATTCCATTGCGTCCATGGAAACTGAAATCTTTGGGGAATTTAGGATTCAGCTCGAGAAAGAGGTTATGATTTCTAATTGTTGGTAGTTGAAGTTTATTCTCTCTAAATCCATGAGAGAAAGGGAGAGTTTTTTATACTTAGTAAATCTTACTGTTAGCACCTTCAAGGAAGATGCTGAAAGAATCCTGGTCGACATGATAGATATCATGCAGCTCTCAGAACCTCCCTTCTAGTGTGCCAACAAGGATACCAAAGAGGCTGGTACCAACAATCTAGTGAGGACGAAGCTGAATCCACCAAGAAGATCTAGCAGTATTTCTTGGTGATACTTGTCATCCACTCTTTTTTATTTGTTTATGGCTTACTTCAGTACCTATTCTCCTTTTACCCTTTTTCGGCATGTGAGGATGCCAATGTACAATTGCCAGGAAGCTAACACGATGTTTAGATATTTGATTTGGACTCTTATGCATATTACTCTTTCTTGGTCCCACGAACACCTCTTGACTCCATGTTTGTGGAGCCATAATCGATTATGTATCTTTTTTTCTTTAACTAGGTAATATAAAACATACTTCTTACTGACAAAAAAGAGAGACAATGGTGAATGTTGAAGTACCACTTTCTTCTTGGTTTATAGATGATGCATACATACCACAAATTCATTGGTGGTCACAATCTAGAGGCAATTTGGCCACATGATCCTTATCATATCATATCTCACATGGGAAGTTAGAAAATCCCCAATAGAAATCAAGTAACCAAGAATCCATCATTATATTTTTTTCAGTCTCAGATGTTAGGAGAGATTCAATAGATTGTACTAGGTCTCGCCTCAAGATTACCCAAGCAAGTCCTCTAAGTCCTAACACTCCCTAAACAACATCCTTAGAATTTTCATATGTACCTTAATGATGATTCATGCAAATGGAGATAACTCCTCCTCCACCTCAACATTTACCCCTAGCATAGTGTAGTTCTCCCCCTTCTCTTTTATCCTTTTCCTTTTGTATAATAACAATGTATTCATCGTAGTTCTTGTATGTGTTTATCTCTTTCTACAAGCTACCATTATATGTAATATTTTGTTACTTAAGATTAGTCTCGCACATCACTAATGTGGCTTATTGTACCATGTAGTCCCATTAACCTGATTTGATCACTAGTGTAGAATAATAAAACAACCCAATAATAAAATTATCTTATCTTATAAAAAAATTCTTAATAATATGCTTATAGTTATAATCTAAATTAAGATTGCAAAACTTTAATATACATTATGCATGTGCCTTATTACACAAGTAGAAAAGTATCTTCTATTTATCTTGGGATTGTCATAAGGTTAGACCATTTTGGGCCTTTTCATGCATCAATAGATGGAAATTTTTTATTCAAGCCTCTATCTTACATATTGGTATTTTGTGGGGGAAAAAATTATATAGATAATTATTTTGTTTCTTACTAAGCTTCTAGTACAAGAGGGAACTCATTTCAAAGAAAGAGAATTGGAAAACAATGCATTACTAGCAGTGCTGCTCAAAGCAACCAGTATGTGTTCAATGTTGGTATCATGTTCAACACTATGTTTTTTTTATGTCATGAAGCTATTTTCTTAAATTTCTATTTAAATATTGAATGATTTAATAACATAATTTTGTACTAAAAATGCAGTTAAATAATACTCTTTTTGAGTTCAAAATTAAACATTTCAATAGAGCAGAAAATATCCAAAAGGTTTTGAGAAAGGTTTTGAGAATCCTTTGTAGAGAATTCCAAAATACCATTGTTTGTATAAATGTTCCATGCCACTATAGCGGACAAGTATGCCATACCACTGACGACAAATCTTGTCATGTTTTCTCTTTAATGTCGTCGTATACCCGACCTAGTTCCATTTTTTTTCTACAGGCATGCCATACCTCTGACGCCCAATGTCATCGCCTATACGACTGTCTATAAATTATTTTAGGTAAATGTGTCGCATATCCAATGGGGATATCGTCAGATATTATTTATTTTTGATAGGATTTAAAGTAGGATATCCAACAACTATGTCGTAGAATATCCGACAAATATGTCATAAAATATCTGACCTGTATTTATCGTATATACAACTTTTATATTAATATATATATGGTTGGAAATTTTATGCTTGATCATGGAAATCCAACCACTAAATAATTTGGTCAGAGGTCCGACGAAAATCAACTGACGTTTATAGAAGCAGAGGCTTGTCAGATTGTCGACAGATTGATGTTGAAAATCATACAGATATGCTGTCATATTTTGGGTTCATATTTTCTTGTGTGCATTACGATTCTTAACAAAGTTTATGTTGGACATCAATGTTCCGTAACAATTATTAATCATTGTCACAATCATCTTGTTGGATTTATGCCAATATAACCATGGTTGAATTGGTTGTACATAATTAAGCATAAGAATTATGGTTGAACATAGTTGTCTTTCATTTATAGATTGAAATTAAAATGATATCACATCATGGTATTACAAGTTTCAATTCAAAATTATGCCACTTTCCTATCTTAAG
Source organism: Pseudotsuga menziesii (assembly GCA_001517045.1). NCBI lineage: Eukaryota > Viridiplantae > Streptophyta > Pinopsida > Pinales > Pinaceae > Pseudotsuga > Pseudotsuga menziesii. The sequence goes on from LPNX010779287.1 coordinate 40,640, forward strand.
ATGTTACTTTAACAAAATGTCACATCATGACATTACGGTTGAGTGCAGTATTGTATCACATTATGGAAATAAGAGGTTGAATTCAATATTATGTGAAATCACAACATTAATAGAATGCTAATACGATTATGGCACATTCTGGCATTCTTATTTTTGGAATCATGTTAAATTTCTGTGCTTTTTAATGGTTATGTCACATTTTGATGGTCATCAAGGGTTATATAAAATCCCTTTTCTACCTTTAGTTTCAGATATGATAATATTTAATTATTATTGAGAAAATCATATGACATAATTTGTATCATTTACTTGTCAATCCGGGATAGTATGCTCATGAGACATTGTACACAATATATGCAATAATAATACACCAAAGTGCTTCTATGAATTCCTAAACAATGTTCAAAACTCTAACCTCTATACTAATAGTATGAAAACTAAAATTCATTGAGAGGTGACACTATCCCACATGACTGGTAAGAAAAGCATAATGATCTCTATTAGTATTTTCCTATGGATTCCAATCTCAGGGGAATATCAAATAAAAATATCACACACAAAATTCATACTTCCAGGATTAGTACTATCCATCATGGTCATGTAATCAAGGTGCTATAGCTTTTGTGTACCTTTGCACTATTGATATTAACCATCGAGAGTAATTGTATTTAGGAAAATATGTAAATCTACTTCAATAATTAATACTAGGGCCCATTAAAAAAAATGCACATTACTAAATTAGAAAGGAATGAAACCAAACTAAATTAATAGAATCCTTATAGAAAACAACACTTTCTAACATATCCATTATGAAGAAATATTATACTTCTTATATACCCTCGAACTGTTGATGCTCATGGAGAAAGAATCACAACCATAATCAACACTTGATAAAATAAAAACTAAGCTAAACCAAAAATGCTAAGATAGCTACAAACTTATAACCAATTTTAATATTTACTAGGTGCAAAGATCAAAGAAATTTACAAAACACAACCACATTTATACCACAAGAACTAGGCACCCTGTATATTTGTTATATCCACAATGATCCCATCTTCATAAAAGATGGGAACCCCCTTATTTTAGAAATTTCCAATCATTTAATTTATTTGTTTGGTTTGATTTTGTGTGCTAACTAATAAAAAAATGCATGAGATTCGAGGCAAAAACCATTCTTCATTAAGTGAATTCCCAACTGTTTGATAGATTCATTACACAAAGAAAAGTCAGTAGTAAGATTTCAGTATGATCATATCCTTGTTATACTTCCCCAATTTTTAACTCCCTGATTTCATATATAATTTGTGGTAATCAGATATCAATAGTTTTTTAAGAAATGAAAGTTTGAGCACTAACTTTTTGACTCTGATTTTTCAAAATCCTGAAGTGAAGAAGAAAGTTTGTGCTTTTCAAATTTGTGATTTGACTAGCGACACCTGACTTTACTATCCAAGATATTCTCGAAAGTTGGGAGTCGAGACATTATCAACTCTCGCTGTATTTTTCCTACTGACTTTCAATTCCCTACTTTTACACCTACTTCGACAAGTAGGAATGAAAACATTACTAATACATATGTTATTTCTCAAACCCAAGTTTTGAGTCCTCATCATATGATTTATTCATCATTATTTTTAGCATTTAAAAGTCAACATACTGTTGATCATCCCATTAGTTTTAACACCAACCTATGACTCCCGACTTTACAGTTGATACATGATCATTTTGACACTCAAAATCTGGAGAGTTATCAACCATTACATCAATTTATATCTCGATCCTTGACCCCTAATGTTTTGGGTCCCACATTCGAAAAAATATTTGAAATACAAATTTTGATGTACTATTCTTACAAAATGCATTAAATGTAATTTATATTTTAAATTGTCGATTTTGTTAATTTTAGTATCTCATGTGGCCCTATTTCATTATTACCTTAAAAAAATCGAAATCCAACACCATTTGCATAGAGAACTCATCCATGTAAGTGAGAATTTTGGACAACATAACTGTTAAGAACCATTGTTTCAATTTTCATGTATCATGTTGGTTTAGTTAAGTATATTTGATCTAATATAAATTCCATGAACTTATGTGGTTTCATTTAATTGCATGATTACAAAGAATTCCATGGCTAAGAAGGCTCAATATAACTCTCTAACTGATGATTTAAAGACTAGATACCCTAATTTTGCTTCTATTCTAACATAGACACTTGTGTATATGATACCCTATGTCTTGCTTGGGCCATAGTTTATGCAATTTTTGATAGTAATGACTTCTACAAATTCAATGATGAAGACCCTATCTACCATAATATTAGTAACTATCAGCTTCATTCGATTGTTTCTCAACTAACCATTCTACCATATATATACATGGTCAAATGAGTCATTTATTTTGCAGATGTATCGTTTAGCACCTTTAGGGACGTCAATCAAACTCGCTTTGCATCTATAATGCCAAATACGTTTTTCCAAAATCTATGCATTGAAGGTTTTGCAGTAACTACTTACACATGAGATCATAAAAGAATTCAAGAACAATATTGAACCAAAGGTTCTAATGAAAACATGGATGGCTAATGCTAACACGTTCTTTCTCATACCAAATAGAAAACACCCCATTTCTCTGCTCAGAGAACCCTAAAAACTATTGGTGGCCATACTCTGCAAATTCTATGGCGTTGAGAATTGGCAATAATTTAAATTGGAATAGATTGCATTGGGTTATTAAATAGTGAATACAGGCAAGTTTTTCAATTCAGTGCAAATTTCTCTATCACATTCAAAGGTTTACTTCTCCAAATATAGAAACCCTAGCTACAAAGAAGCCCAGTTTTTATCTATCAGCATATCTAATGGATTTGGTATGTAATTCATTCACATTTCCTGCCATGAATTGACATTAGACAAGGGAAAATACTCCCATTCATATCTACTGTTGAATTTTGTGGAATACAATTACATACCACATATCTATGACATTTGTGACAATTTTATTAGTGTTGTTCACTTTTCTATTTTTAAGGAAAATGCTCTACGACATTCTGAGAATTCCCTGTTATTGATTGAAACTATGGGATATTTGTATAGCACAAAGTACATCACCTATCTCAGTTTATAGAGGAGTAAAAAAGTTCATATATTATGTAGAGTTGTTCTTGACCAAATGGTGCTTGCAAAGGTTTCCTTCCAAAGTGTCATGGATGGTTTTCATGGTTAGATACATTCTAAGAAAATAGGGGCATGGCCCAAGTTTCCTTTATACATTGGACATTTAGTAATTCAGAACGAATATTATGGAGGGATCATCACCAAGGAGATCATTCATCTTAATTTAGGCTTGGTTAAAAAGAGGATGCATGATCCTAAATGGTGTATAGTAGGACTAATTGCTCAATCCCCTTTGAAAATCATTATATACATAAAGAGGAATCATATGACTGTTTATATCATGGCTCCCATAGATTTGAATAAGTTATGAGTAAGGTAGTTGATCCTATCCAAAGAGTGTTGATAAATGAAGGCCAGAATCAATTGAAACTCAAAGTGTTGGAAGAATGAAATAGATTATTTGAACATAAAGAAAATACTAAAAAAGAAGAAATATAGGCAGCTGGTGAAACTGAAGTCTGTACTATTGCTATGATTAAATATGAAGAACAACTAAACCTAGAGAAGAAATAAGGTAAACAACCTGTTACTATCTCTCAGCATATGTCTCCCATTCAAAAGTTAAATTCCTTGATGTAGAAAACCCAGGACCTACAACATAAGGAATCCTTTAGTAAATCAGTTTATCATGTTGATTCTATTCCCAGAGTTGTACCAAACATTTTTGTTAATATTGAAGGAGAATATTAGTCTAGTAACCATCCCTGAAAAATATACTGAAGAATTCATTGATTTAGGAAAGGATCACCTTGTAGAGTTTGTTAATCCAACACTAGTTACCTTAGAGCCCCAATAGTCTACCAATCCCGAATATGCTAACATAATGAATGACAATTTTTTTAGAAATTCCAGCAACTGAAATTTTAGAAATTTATATTGAGAGAGGGCCAATCAGTCACATTTCACAACCTTATCTTAATCCTACAAAATTAGATGATTAGGCCATCAACCATAATCGCACTTTCTCTAACCCTTGCACCAAGTTAGATCTAATGGATGATAGTACTTCTCAGCGATTAGAAACTTCCCAAAAGGATCTATAATTACCTAAAATAAAAACTCCTACTATTCCTTCTTTGCAAACAAAATCTCCTCTACTAACACAAAATACCCAACCTCCTATTGATGATATATCAATAATCACTGAAGTTCAAAGAAACATTCCATAGTTTACTTAATTGTTTGCTTCAACTTATGACTAGTCATTGCTCCTCATCGACACTATAGACCTTCTAACTTGTACAAATGACGAATCAACTTATTTTCATGGAGAAGCTTTAGTAGTTCTAGGAGATTATTGTTTTAGCAAGAAACACAAATAAATAATGAAAATAGGCTCCAAAATAATTTAATAAGACCAAGTTCTTGCTAAATAACTTTAAAGTAAGATCACTTGGAAATCATCCTTTGATGATCCTCAGAGTTGGGAAATAGAAGTGGTTGTTGTTATGAGGGTATTTGTAGGAGGAAATTTTGATTATGCATCTATTATGAATAAAGCATTAGATGAAGAAATAGAAAAGGATGTGAACATGAAGAATACGAAAGTAAATCTGTAAGAAAACCTAAACAAAAAAATAGAATAACTTAAAGATCAACATAATTCATAATTGTAAGGAATAAGAGACTAGATTCAATAGTTATCTAGGAATAAAGGTATTGCAGAGGAAGAGGTAATCCATAAAGCTATAAACCTTACTGATATTAAAACAAAAATGGAAGAAAATAAAGAGTACCATACCCCTTCTATATTTTTCAACTCAACTTCACGATACTTCAATTATGAAGCTATTGCATGCAATAAGAGTTTGAAGAAGACCAAGGTCTCATTATTTCAGTGTCTTAAAGAGTACATGATTATTTTAATGCTTTTGAGCATCTATAAGATCTCCTGGATGATCATATAAATAAGAGAAAGAAGGTCAATTCACCTTATGAAGAGATATGTAAATGGAAGAAACACCTAAAGAATATTCCCCAGTATCTACCTCGCCTAGATTCCATCAATCTTTTGAGAGTTTGAATTTCAATAAAGTCATGGTAATCAACATGTGATAGTGCCAATCATATAATCGAGAAGAGTTAGAAAAATCACACTAGATAGTGGATGCTTAGAGATGATTACATGGAAACTTTGGGGATGCAAATCTTCAATGAATTATAACATGAATATCCATGTAACCTAAAGATTGATGAAGTGGAAGAACAAAGATATCAATCGGTAAATATAATTCAAAATACAACTCGGATAGATATCTCTTCATTCATATTGTTTACATTAACTCTAGCTTAACTCAAGGTTATCTTACAAGGGTTTTTATATAGCTAGTCAAAGACTTGATTTAACAAGATTATATCTCTCTTATGTAAATCTCAACTATAGTTAAAGCAAGGCAATCACCCATATATCACTGAGATATGAGATGTTTAATCTTGATGGAAATATTTTATTACTAATTCAATGTAGGGACGGTAATTGTGATCCCCTAGATGATCCTAAATCTTCTCCTTATTGTATGATTCCATGATTGAATTTATTTGAATTTTTATCCTTCAGAGAGGGGGGATATGTTAGAGAATGGTTGATGGAATTTCTTGCACAAGATATTGTATGAATTCTTTGTCCTACAACAACCAAGTATGTAATTTTTTTGCATACTAGGTAATGTCAGATGGAAGAATTATTTTTCATGTGATGATTCGACAATTTATTAATAAAAGTTTTTTTTTTGTGTCCATCACTGAATCATATAGTGATTGATGTCATATGTTAATGATTTCAGAGTTTAAATAATCATTTTATATTTTTCTTTGGTGATCAACTAATGTTATAGATTCGTATGAATTTGTTCATATGATTTGGTCATGGTGTTTTCCTTTCTGAATTTTTTGACATGATGAGACACTAATTTTAATTTAACGGTTTAAAAATTAACCACTCTTTTAATTAATATCCTACAAGGTTTCCCTACTGTGATCCATTAACCAAACCTACCTTGGGACCTAATTAAAAACATGATCCCTTTTAAGTTACTTCTAACAAACTTGTAAAAAATCATAAGTTCCCTCTAGAGGAACAAACAATAAATCGAATGGAAGATTAAATCCATTAGAAGTGGTCATACCAAACAACTTGGGAAGATATATTCTCATTTTAATTTTCTTAATTTCTCGGATCGAATAACTTTCCTTTCATTAAATTTTTAACCAATTTTAGGTGTTAACAAATTGCACTAGAAGGAGGGTCCTAGAAAATTAATATTGTCAAGTCATAAAATGAAAAATACTCCTCTCTTTCTTATTACTACTGGTAGCCGTTCAAATGCATCCGTCACATCTACTTCTACTGCAAATTGACATCCTGAATCCATTTCGACACCACCTTCGCTATCCATAAATGAACTATAAAGGTTTATTCTTTCCTCACACTCCTATCTAAAAATGAAACACTATGTCCCATAGCTTAGAATGCTTAGCATGTGTTAGAAACATCTCAGGAAAAAAATAACTAAGCCCAAGAAATCCTTGAATGATTTAATCCTCTATTTAGGGTGTCTATTCAAGGTATTGAATGATACGTCATAAGATTTGTGATCAATAATGAATCACAAGATTTTTTAAAATTAAATAACCCATTCAATATTTGCATGAAATTTTGATGGGATAACTAGATTCTGACTTCAATGCAAATTCTATTTTTTCATTGTTTGGAAATAATCTAGATTGTACTCTAGAACTAGGAGGAACAAGACATCCACCATCACCACCTTATTCCTCTCCCATTTGTTGATGTAATTGTAACTTTGGAATGTATTCACTTGTATTTATTATGTATTATAACCCGATGTTTATTTCATGATGTGTCTACAATGTATTTGAGTCATGTCATGCCCCAATGTTCCTATCAGGAGGTTCTATAATGTAAACAAGTCATGTCAAGTCATTGTTGGCAACTCTCCTATTGGTCAAGGGTTAAAGTCCTCTTAGTTGTGGGGCCCTAGGATTATTATACTATCCTAGAGAATTCGACCCTAGGTTAGTCATTGTAATTCAAGGAAATAGTCCCCACTGTTGTGTTAAGGGTAACCCTCCTTATTGGTTGGAGAAGGAAAAGTCCCCACAAGTTTTGGGGCACTAGGGTTATTAGACACTCCTAGAGATGCCGACTCTAGTAAGTAATTGTTAAGTGAGGCCGACATGTTGGACTGGGTTTCAAGTGAACGAAAGAATATAAATAGAGAGTGAGCCTCTCTATTTATCACACACTCACTCACTCATTGGGGTGCATGAGTGAGAGAGAAGTTGCTGGGATCAGAGACAGAGACTACTGCTGTCAGGAGATCATCTTTATGCTTTTGGGTTTTACTTTTGGTGCTGATTCTATTGCTGAGGAAGTTGCAGGGTTTTCTCCTTTATGGTTTCCCCAAGGAAAAATATGTGTGTCACTTTTCTCTTGTGTTTTATTGTTGTGCATGTTATTCTATCAGTTAAATATCCTAAGATCATAATGCTAGCTTGAATGATAAAATCTAACATGGTATCAGAGCTAACATGAGAAGAAGACATTGTGCAACTGCAAAAACTAGGGATTCTTATTTTTTGGGTCTCTCTCTGCAATCCATCAGAAAAATTATGCTAGGTTGACTCTCCATTTAAGGGTGCATCTTTCTGTCGAAGCGGAATTCGATTCCAAGCATTTTTAGTTTTCGATGTGGGAAATTAGGGATTTCTTTAGAAGAGGAATTTTTGAGGGTTCCCAGCATAGGATTTATCTCCTCATCAAAATTGAAGTTTAGAGACTTGGATCAATATTTTTGGTTGGGAGAAACTCCAGTAAAGTCAAACCCTAGTTTGACCCCGACCTAGAAAAACCCTAAATACTAAAATTGATAAGTACCATATCTTGGGATTCGCGAAGGATTAGGAGATAAAAATTTTCAAGGTCAAAGATACAATATTGATGTACACTGTGTCCACAATTCAACCTTAGATTCACTATATTATGGGAGATATGATCCCTCCAAGTTAGGGTTTCAGCCTCTTTGAGGATTCATCCCTAAACAGGACACCTGAAGAGAATTGCTATATCATGGGCTACAAAGGTCCACATGAAATTTATGAAGATGTTCTATAAAGGGCATAGAATTTTATTTTGGTGGTCCGAATTTCAGACCCATAAGATGCAATAGTGACACGTGGCAGTCTGTACAACTTCACTGTTCTGAACAGTCCTGTAACAGGCCACCGTGGGAAAATGATCATAAGTCCCAATTGGTAAAACCAATCCTGATGAAACCTATGGTTTTGGAATAGGGACATGCGAGGATAACTCAGTGCAAAGTTGTAGACACAAAGGAGTAGTAATTTTGGAGATACTATAGAAACAGTAACAGGAATTTCTGCAAAAGAAATTGGAAAACTAGAGCTTCCTGTTCCGGGAGCTTCCCTCCACTATTTTTAGAAAAGGAGGACATTGCACAGCTCACCTTGAATATATATATATATATATATCTTTATATTGAATAAGATCTGAAATATTCCAAGTTTTGAAAATTAGGGTTTCTCTGACAAACCCTAGATCAACAAGCTTCGGAACGAGGACAGACACCTCAAATTTTTAAGATCTAATCCTTTGCTATTTTCATTTGAGGTTCTCATTTCAAAGTGATATATCAAATTAGATTCATGATAAGCTTAGTGAAGTTGAAAAATTCCAAGTATGGAAGCATATGATCTCCCTAAAGAAAATGAATTGGACACCTACACAAGTAGAGAGGTTCCAGTTCCAGAGGGAGATGAGGCTAGAAGCCTTACACAAGAAGAACTTGGTCAAGGCCAAGAAGATCATTGTTGATTCAATCATGGTTCAACTTGTACCACAAGTGTCTTCCCTAAATACACCGAAGATGTTTGATTCCTTCAACAAGCTATTTGAAGGGAAGAACATAAATCAGAATATGACCTTAAGAAAATAGTTGAAGAATGTGAAGATCCAGAATGAAAAGACCATACAATCATACTTTACAAGGTTCTCTCAAATCAAATAACAAATTGAAGTGGTAGAAGAAGAAGTGGAGAATCCAGAAGTGGTGATAGCCACCTTGAATGGCCTCACAGGATCATGGGATTCATTCATTCAAGGAATGTGTGCCAGAAGGAAGTGATTGCTTTTAGAAATATTCTGGGAAGAGCACACACAAGAATATGCTCAACTCATAGTAAGAGAAAAGAAGATGGGAAGATCAAGCCCTCACAATCCAAAGAAGATTCCTTAAGCGATGAGGAATATGATGAACTCAACTCTTGAAGAACCTCTTATCTATCTTAGCATTTGGATAAGAAATGATGCTATTATGAATGAAGAAGATGATGAAGTGGAAGGTTCAAGAAGGAGTCTACCCACAAAACAAATAAAGATAAGTATTCAATTGTCATTTCATGATATTGTTTTATTATGCATTTGTTTATATTCAGTTGATGTATTATGCATGATAGAATGTTTGCATTAATGACATTATACTACTAATATGCATGAGATGGGTAAGTATCTCATGGTGCTATACGAGTCTCCATTGCTACTTATCTAGAATGAAACCACTTTTCTGACATATTGGATTAGTGCACAATCTCAATGTTGTTTTGGTGGAGATGGAAGGAATCTAGAAGAGGTTTCATGAGATATGGATGAATGTTGTATTGGCTAAAATAGTTGCATGATCATATATTTATGCATAAGAATTTTCCATTATGAATATTCCTTATGAAATGTTTATAACCATGCAAATGCATTTGACTTGTAGGAAAGATCACTTGAAATCGCCTACAAGCAAAGAAGGATGAGATTAATTTCGAAGAACAAGTGACAACAATTCAAGATGAAGAATAATATGATGAATGCAGCAACATCATTGATGCAGAACCTTCAAGCTATGAAAAAGTAACCAAGCAGAAAGGGAAGACCAGTTCAAGAAGAATGATGTCCAGTATGCAGTATCGATACGTGAAAGGAAGTTCATATTTACATCATGCAGTAGATGGAAACATCATGCGATACAAGGAAAGATTCATAGCACGAGGCTTCTCATGAAAAGACGGCATAGACTATGAAGAGACATTTGCAACCAGTGGGAGTTGAAACGCATACATGATGAGCTTGATGAAGATATTAACCTTTGCTACAAGGTTGAAGATGAAAGTCTATACACTAGATGGATACATAGAATGTTAGTATCATAGGAGGCTACTTGTCACTCCGGTACAGAATGTTTCAGTGCATAGAGTATGGAAGACAGAGGGAGTATGATGCTCTGCTTTAGAGGGAGTGACTACAGAATATCTTGAGGTTTGACATGGTATGACCGGATGGATAGATTACTGATGACTCTAGGCTTTACTGAGAGTAAAGTGGATTCCAACCTTTGCTTCAAGGTTGAAGGTGGAAGACCAGTGATGCTCCTGTTATGTGTCAATGCACTATTTTATAGACATGGAGGTGTGGCAGAATGCGGATAGAATCTTCCTGAGACAAGGGAAGTATGCAGTAGAGATCCTGAAGAGGTTCAATATGATGGACTGCAAGGCCATGACTACACCTATGGCATCAAACATGAAGCTATTTGAGTGATGCTTCATCACAGATGGTTAATGCTATGATGTATCGTTGGATGATTGGGTCCTTAACGTACCTGAAGAATACAAGACCATATATTTGCTTTACTATGAACACATTGAGACATGTTCACCTGATGGTTGCAAAGCATGCGGTAAGGTACCTAAGGGGTACAGTTGATTATGGGCTCAAGTATGAGGTGAATCAAAATATTAACCTGGAAGGTTACATTGATTCATATTAGGTAGGTAGTGCACTTCAGGGTGCTGCTTCGATATGGGATTAGGTGTGATCTCTTGGTTTAGCAGGAAGCAATCCTGTGTGGCACTAAGTATAGCTAAAGCAAAGTATGTCGCAGCTTGTTTAGCTATTTGTGAGGTAGTATGGCTGGGGAAGCTACTGTATGCTTTATTTGATCTCCAGATGGATGCTACTTGTATACATTGTGTCAACTAGAGTTGTGTGAAGTTGTCAAAGAACCTAGTGTTCCATGACAAGTCGAATCATATCGAGATCAAGTATCACTATATCAAGGATATGGTGCAGAGGGGAGCAGTGAAGCTCCAATATGTTGCAATGGATGAACAAATAGCCAATGTGTTAACAAATCCATTAGCCAGAGTGAAGTTTGAGTGCTTCAGGGAGAAGCTTGGTGTTCTTTAGATCGAGGTTCCTTCCAAGGGGAAGTGATGAGTCTGTGAGCCAATTTGTCATGGTGAGAGGATTGGTTCCTTCCACGGTCAGATGTAAGGGCCAAGCCATTCTGTCATGGTGAGAGGATTAGTTCCTTCCATGTCAGATATGAGTGTTGAGCCATTCCGATATGACTGTAAGATTGGTTCCTACATGATCATATATAAGGGTTGTTGCCATTCTTGGAATGGAGGTGCCCGGTCAATTACCAGGAATACTTGGTTTGGGACTGAGGGCCTTTCTAATACTACTGTAAGATGTAGTATTACATGATCAGATGTGAGTGCATGGCCATTCTAATGTGATTGAGGGATTGGTTCCCACTTGATCAGATATAAGGGCTGATGCCATTCTCTGGGAGAATGGAGGCAACTGGTCAGTTACCAGGAAAGCTCAGTCTGGTACTGGGGGCCATTCTGATATGACTGTGTGATGTGTTCTCTCATGATCAGATATGAGTGCAAGGTCATTCTGACGAGTAGGTTAGATATAAGTGCTGGGAAATCATGATGAGTAGGTCAGATATAAGTGTTGGGCCATTCTGACGAGTAGGTTAGATATAAGTGCTGGGCCATTCTAACGAGTAGGTCAGATGTAAGGGCTGGGCCATTTTGACATGGGAGAGGATGAGGTTCCTTCCATGGTCAGATGTAAGGGCTGGGCCATTCTAACATGGTGAGGGGATTAAGTTCCTCTCATGGTCAAATGTGAGTGCTGGGAGTGCCTTTCTGATGAGTCAAAGGTTAGATGTAAGTGTTGGACATGCCATTATGACTTAGGGTCAGATATAAGCATTGAGAAATACCTACATGGAGGCTAGGCCTACACCCAGCATGAAAAAGGGCTGGCTCTGTAGAACTTCCTGTGATGAGAAGAATCATGAGATAGCACCTGTGATGATCTAGTGATGATGATCCAGCAGTGATGATCTAGTAGTGATGATCCTGATCGAGTGATGATCTAGATCAAGTGATGATGATCTAGATCCAGTGATGATCTAGATCCAGTGATGATGATCCAGATCCAATGATGATGATCTAGATCAAGTGATGATGATCCAGATGATACAGAGAAGAAGACTTGTGCTAATAAATTGTGTCAAGAGAATACCTTCCTAGTTAAGAGGGAGTGTTGATGTAATTGTAACTTCGAAATGTATTCACTTATATTTATTATGTACTGTAACACAATGTTTATTCCGGGATGTGTCTATAATGTATTTGATTCATGTCATGCCCCGATGTTCCTATCGGGAGGTTCTATAATGTAAACAAGTAATGTCAAGTCATTGTGGGAAACCCTCCTATTGGTCAAGGGTTAAATTCTCCACAGTTGTGGGGCCCTAGGGTTATTAGACTATCCTAGAGAAGTTGACCCTAGGTGAGTCATTATAAGTCGGGGAAATAGTCCCCACCATTGTGTTAAGGATAACCCTCCTTGTTGGTTGGAGGAGGCAAAGTTCCCACAAGTTGTGGGGCACCAGGGTTATTAGACACTCCTAGAGATGTCGTCTCCAGTAAGTAATTGTTAAGTAAGGCCAAAATGTTGGAATGGGTTTTAAGTGAATGAAAGAATATAAATAGGGAGTGAGCCTCTCTATTTATCACACACACACTCACTCATTGGGGCGCATGAGTGAGAGAGAAGTTGCTGGGATGAGAGAGAGAGACTACTGCTATTGGGAGATCATATTTATGTTTTCAGGTTTTACTTTTGGTGCTGATTCTATCTCTGAGGAAGTTGCGGGGTTTTCTTGTTTATGGTTTTTCTGAGGAAAAATCTTTATGTCTCTTGTCTCTTGTGTTTTATTGCTGTGCATGTTATTCTCTCAGTTAAATATCCTAAGATCATAATGATATCTTGAATGATAAAATATAACACCATTACTCCTCATGGGAGTAATTTTGATATTTTTTCATCTAAAAACCATTCAGGTAACTCATCAAAAGACTTTGATGTTGATGTATTTGTAACTTCGGAATGTATTCATCTATGTATCTTATGTCTTGTAACCCGATGTTTATTCCAGGATGTATATATTATGTAATTGAGTCATGTTGTCATGCCCCGATGCTTCGATCAGGAGTATCTATTATGTAAACAAGTCATTTCAAGTCATAGTGGGTAACCCTCCAATTGTATAAGGGTTAAACTCCCCGTAGTTTCGGGGTACTAGGGTTATTACAATCTCCTAGTAGAGGTCAGCCCTAGTAGGGTTTTAGTCATGGAGGGATTAGTATAAATAGAGAACAGGAGTCTCTATTTATCACACAACTCACACACACTCAAGTGTAGTGCATAGTTGACGAAGGAGAAGACACTGGGGCTAGAAAAGAAGAAGATTACTGATGTCAGGATATCACTTACTATTTTAGGATTTTCTATTTTGGTGCTGATTTTATCTCTGAGGAAGTTGTGGGGTTTTCTCCTTTATGGTTTCCTCAAGGAAAAACACTGTGTTCATTGTCTCTTGTGTTTGATTGCTATGCTTGTTATTCTCTAAGTTAAAGATCCTAATAATGCTAGCTTAATGTTGAAAAACTAACATTCGAGGAATAATAAATCCACATAAAATGGATAACAATCCAAATATTCCATGGCTCGATCAAGATTCCACGTTAGTTCCTAGTGTACAACATCCACTTCCAAAAAACCCTAAAAATATTTTACCCAAATTTGACCCTAACGATAGGAAACCAACCGATGATAACATTAAGAAGTTTATTCTAACAATTCAATTACATAACATAATACATGAAGATATTCTACGTTGATTTTTTCCTTATACCTTTGAGGGTAAAAATTCAACTTGGTATTTTTCCTTATAGCTCCAAACTATAAACTCATGGAAACAATTTGACAAACTATTTTTGGAAAAAAATTGGCGATGATAAAACACTAGAGGACCTAGTAATGGAATTGTCTACAATGAACATGAAAACTAAGGAATGGATAAAAATACTTTAATAAAATATTCTTAACACTTAAAAGAAATATCCATAACAAATTAATTCCATCTAAGAATATTTTGGTAGCATTAGTATCTAAAATCCATTCTAACCCCTTTGGCCATGTGGGTGAAAAGAGAACAAAAAATGGCTCCACATCAAGCTTTCGATGAATCCAAATCGGTGGAAAAAGACATGCTAATCTTGAAATATAGTCTCGATGTTAATATTGATATACCTACTACCTCTTGGAAGAGAACTAATCCTGTAAGTAAAACTAATCCTCGAAAGAAATAACAAAGTGCAATTGATTTTGGAAAACTTCAAAAGGTTTTGTAGAAAGTAGCCAAGAAAGTAGTAGATATTAAGAATAACTAAAAAAAATGCCCATCGAAAAGAGGAAATTATTTTAGGTATCCTTAGTATAAATTACCATATAAATAACCTCTTAAATTTTAGAAACTACCTCGTTCTAAGGAGATTAATACTGATGATGTAGTCCCTATACTTAAATATTTACTTGCAGGAACACAACCTCCTTTAGAGAACACAGATAATAATTTTACAAAAAATACTAACGAATATGAAAATATGATAGAATATCACAATATCCATTCTCTCAATAACTTTTCATAAGTGGCTAGATATGATGAGGAGGACAATAATGAAACAATTTATGTAGTTTAACATCCCTACAACACTCGTGTGCAAGGGGAATCTAACACAAGACGATACCAAGGTAATCTCTTATAAAGACACAAAAACTTTTGACCTTGATTATGAACCTGTGGAATATTTTAAGAGATCCAAGCTAATATCTCTATATTTGAATTATTGAAAATTCCTCAAATCAAAGATTAACATGAAAATAGTCTAATTCCTGCAAAATATAAAATTGTTGAACAAAAGGTATTAGACACTGCTCTTTAGGAAAGACCTCAATAGTCCCGTATTCCATGTTCCACTTTAAAAAAGTTAAAAACACTAGATTTCATGCTATCATTTGAAATTTTCAATAAGAATGTATACAATTACATTGTAGATTCTGGTGCGTCTTCAAATGTAATTCCACAGTTTGTTTGTCAAAAAATCAATGTGAAAATGAAACCTTCACCAACACAAATAGTACAAGTAGATAGATCCAAAGTAAAAGTTGTAGAAGAATTGAAAAATGTCTTAATTAGAATCTCTTCATACCCTAGGATCCATAAAACTATGCATATCATTGTTCCTGATGTTCTTGAAGCCTATGGAATGTGGTTAAGCCATGATTGGTCTCAAAATATTAAAGGTTATTTTTCAACCAATTGGTCACATTTGTGGATTCAAGCCATGATTGGTCACATTAAAGGTTATAGTATGTTTGTCCATTGACACTCCCCTTTATTGGTTTGGCCTTGACCTTCTTTTTACCACTGCCTTCTCTGTATACGTGGATTTTGGTTAAAAGTCATGTACATACGCAGATTTTTGTCCAAAAGTCATGTACATACGTAGCTGTTCTTTATACAATCGTGTAAATCCTCCCTTTTGGTGAGTTTGATGTTGTGGGAAGTTATTGGGTGGGTTGTGAGTGTGGTTGGGTCTTCCTTGGGTTTGATGTTGTCTGTTGGATGCTTCTTTTGTGACCAGGGACCGCATTTTCATTGATTTTTCTTTGAAAGTAGTTTTAGTCATTTATCCTTTTCGTTTTGCCATTAGTGCATTACTCTTTTTGTCTCGGTGTCTTGCTGGGCTTGTCTTTTATACTTGCTGCATGGAACGAGAGTTTTAGATGACTTTTATTGCATTTTTCATTCTTTTATATTGAAAAATACAAAGTAGTTGCACTCTTAGTTGCATCTTAGATATGGATTTGAGGAGGTACTTGCATTGGATTGCTTGGATGAGAGTTGTGTTTAGGCTTTCATATAGGAAGGATTGCATTGGCATTCGGAAAGGAATATATATTTATGCATCTCATGTAGTGGCATACCCTATTTTTCATTTGACAAAGATTGTACTTAGCATTGTTTGTTATGGTGTGCATATTTACTTCACTGCTGATTCTTCATATCACTAGTTCCATGGTCATTTCCCTTTGAGTAATTACAGCCAACTAAAATTAATGCTAATTAAAATGAATTACACTCTTTTCTTTTCTAGGGTGCACCAAAAAGCTTAGGTTTTAGGATCTTGGAATAGTTCATTGTAAGTTAATTCTCCAAGATCACTAAACAACAACATCTAGGTGTCTGTCTAGGTGAGTGTGTGAAATCCTTGGTATAACCAGTGTTCTCAGGATCCTCCTCTCAAAAGGGAGTTAAGCACGAGGCAGTGTGAGCGGTTATTGATTGGGATGACGCCTAGTCATAACTGAGTAGCACTGGAGATATTTCCAGGATTGGATTCGTATCTGGGGGCTCTTTAGAGAGTTTCGGGCTTTGCTACCCTGCCCATACAGTCAATCCCGCCTGCGAATGTCCACCTGAGCATTGAGTACATTGAGGTGACCTTAGTGACCTTACCTAGGATATCAAGGGCGTACTCTGCAGGGGTTATTTTGTGAGTGTCCTGGCTAGGTAGAGGTCGGATAGCTCAGTCGCTATATGCGTTGAAGCTGAGGGCCACTATAATTGGTTACGTACCTCCGCTTGTAGTGTATGGGAGTTTCGAGCCTCTTTTAGGCAAGACATACCTGCTGCATTTGGGAGCTCACATATCCTCCCCTTGGTTTGCTTGTATTTTGGCTGTAGATTTTCTTAGGAGTGTGCTCTTTGTGCGTTAGTTGGCCTTTGGGATCGTGATGACTTGAGTATATTTATGCTCTCTTGAGTTCGGGTCCTTTTATTTTCAGCATGCCTGGTATCTTATCACCCATCCTTGGTCCTAGTATGGACTCTGGTGTCAGACTTAGGGGGCATCATAGCCCCTTACCCTACTCGTAGATTTGGGAATGGTCATCTTCCATCCTCAACTCCATTTGTGGAGGATTTTTTCACTGCGCATGGTCTTTACACCAGTGGTCACCCTCACTGGGGTGGTAGTGTATGCGTGAACGTTGGGTCTACACCTTAGTTTCCTTTTTATGTCTCATCGTTCACCGCATTGTTTCCTTTGGGTGTTGTTGTCATGATCATTCCTCCCTATATCCTATAGTTTGGATTCTTTATTGACTATTTTTGGGTTGTTTTGGACTAATATGGTTGTCATGTAGAGTCCAGTTTGTACACTCTCTCCGAGGTTTCGACCCATTCGTTCCTATCACAGGCATTATGTCTGAACTGGCATATAGGTTAGGATATCACATCCGCTTGCACTTATGCATTGCCTTATGATCGTTCCATCTTAACCTTAGGTACGAACCCATTCCATGGTATCATGGAACCTTCATGTTGCTGTTAGAAGTGGTACTATGTGAATGGTAGAGCTTTCCTTTACATGGGTACCCTAGTTAGCCCCTTATTTTCATTTGGTGCCCATGCCGACGTTTTCTCCTTTAGGGTGTGGGATTCCGTTGTATAGTACTGCCATGACATTTCGCAAGAGCCTCATACTCCTCTTGATCTTATGCTGGCCTATTTCTCTCTGGACTCCCGCTATGTCAAGTTGTGAATGCATTATCATGAGCTTTTCCTGCCTTATTGAGCTTTATGCCGGCTTCCCTGACATTGTGTTTCAGCCATATAACCCGAGCTTGTCTCATGTCTAGCTATGCAGAGCCATTTTATATATCCTTCGTAGCTTGATTTCCCTTTTTACCGAGAGGGGATTTTCCCTCAAGTGTCGATATCCTACACATGTATCCTTGCATTGAGCATAGGTATGTTCCACTGCTTGGAACTAGTTTGTTTTCCCTTATGACACTCACCTCCTCCTAGTTTGCAACTATAAAGCTAGTTTATTCTTTTTTCAAGCTTTTCAAATAACTGAAAAAGTCCAAAAAAAATCAAAAAACCAAAAAGCCGGACAAGGAAAGATGTTATATTTGGCAGCTATCGAGTCGTGTCGCATTCGAATAGAGCACTGCATATCACATCCATTGGTTGGGTTATGGTTTGACTTTAGGAGTTGTACTCGTTTATCTGAGTTTATCTCCACCGACTGGTTAAGCTTCCAATCCCTATGGAGCCTCTGTTGATGTCTCCTGTGTCACAGAGATGTCCTAGTTTGTATATCGAGTCTATGCTACCTTCATTCAGTCACTATACGCTGTTATGCTCTTGTTCAAAGGAAGTTGAAACCCGTGTCAGCCATTCCTCAGTTATCTTGACTTTGCATGTCGGCCATTCCCGGTACAGTTACTGGTTCGTGCACCCTATGATCGAGTCCTTCCACATTATACAGCTTTTCTGAGTACCTCATGTTGGATGATGGGGGATGCCTTAATGCCCTCCATCCGACAGATTTCATCCCATCGACTTCAGATCATTTATTCTAGGATTGGAATCTAGAGTCCTTTTGAGTGCCTTGAGACTTGCAGTCATCAGTGGCAGGTTCTCTCGCCATCGACAGTTTTTTGGGAATACATCAATGTCCCCTGATCGATGGACTCTCTCAAGTGTTCGACCTCAACACATCTATTCACACTTGTTAGTTTGCACTCTAGTACCTTGATTCCCATTTCCATTATCGGTGGGTAATCTTGCATCTGTTAACAGTATACATCAATGACCAGTAATCAGGCGATGGACTACTATGTTCGACCTCGACACCTCTATTTGCATAGTAGGACATGTACTCGTAGCAGTTTGTGTAGAAGACTTTCCAGACTGGTGGCATCTCTTGTATGCTACCTCCTTGATTTTGCCAGTGTTCATGAGATTTCAGCTCTCGTGACTTGATTCCAGTGTATGTCAGACATTTCCAGCCACTATGGAGATCTTGATCTATTATATATCTTTAGCCATTTTGGAGATCATGGTCCTTTGTATATCTTCATCATGGAGATTCTGATCTATGTATATTGTGCGTGGCGATGACCACATATGTGATATCATGTATCATGCCTATTCATGGCCATTGTACTCTTATGTATCCAGGACTGCTATATGTACTTGCATTTATATGGAGAGTTGTATTATTGTACTATGCTGATTGGGTGGCTGGTCTTCCATTTGAGATCCTTCATCACTCCACTTCTGGGATGGACTTATAATGTATTTCGGCCATCGTATGAACCCTCTGACCTCACACATTAGGGGGAATCTGTTATAGCGAATTTCACCACTCTAGGTGAATCACACTTTGTATGCCTTCCCCTGTCCTACTGTAGACTCTTTAGACCCCATGGACTATCTTTTATCCTTTGATGTTTCCTTGATCATCCCTAAAACTATATGAAAAATGATATACGCGGATTTTTACCAGATAACCGCGTACATACGCGGGTTTGGCCCCTATAACCGCGTACATCGGGATGTGTGCATAATCCAAATCCTTTTGGAGTTTTCCTTGACATGGATCCGACTCATTCGACTCCTGGCCTTCCATATGCCTTGAGATCGCTCGGATTTGACCCTTCATTATCCCTTGTGAAGCTATATAAGGAACCCCTTGGTACATTGAAGGCATATAGAGAGATTGAGAGCAACGAAACTATAGTCCATTTTTTGCTGAAATTTGTACTTGAGTCTGCATCCCTTTGACCCTTGGAGCACTGTTGTGTTCTTCCCAAGCTTTCCTTTTGCTAGTGAGCTTGCTATCGTAAGATGGAGGATTGAGGTGGTGGAGGCCCAAGTGGGGGATTCAGTTTCTCCAGTTCGCAGATGTGCCATCATAGGTTGTATCTATCTTGTAATCTCTGATTTATATTAATAAGAACTATCTTTTCCTGTCCAATGATGTGTATTTGATTAAATATTGTATCCATTGAAATATTTCAAATTCTTTTACATTATTGATTATATATGCTAGAATAGATCTAACACCATGATATATAGTATGCTTGTATTGTTTACTTGTTGTTGAGGAAGTATTATATCAATTCAAGATGAAGATTGGAAAGCTCAACGGGGATCTACTTCAACCGTTTGGAATAAGGTACGAGGTCTGATCCTTTAGTGTTAGACATTTTATTTCTATTGCATATTGGAAAAGATTGATTTCTGGAGTCAAAGCTATCTGTTGTGGTACCCCAAGCCATAGGAATTTCTCTCCGTAACACTAACTGTTAGATCTATCAGTCACATGTTATAGATTTGTTTGTCACTAGATACAAATTTAAATGAGTCTTCCAATTCCTAGATTCAAGTTGATCAAAATATGTTCTGAGTTGTAGTCACAATTCTACAAGATGAAAATAGTATGAAGACTGATTTACAGTGATCAGATTGATCTTCCAATAAAGATATTACTTGCATTCAATCTAGTGTTGACTACATATTGGTAGTGAAGTGTTGTGTGAATAAAATTGAGCTTGGATCACATGTAGTCTTCACACAGTAACATAAATTGTTGATAGATGAGAATATCAATGCTATCGTTAGTCTTATACTATGCTGTGGAAGGTTTCCACCTCTAAAACCTATCATGGGAATCACCTTCAATTATTTGGTTTAGGAACACAAGATAATAGCACATGGGTCTTTATTAAACTTCCATGGATAAACTACCATGGAAAATATGAAGGTACCAATCCCTTAAGACTAAAAACACTTTAATACCATGTTAAATCATACAAGGGAAACAAGCTGACAAAAGAGACTAGTTATCCAATTCATTTTATTCACACTAAAGCTACAAATGTACAATGGGTGATGCCACCTCATTGAGAGATTTTTTGTAGATATTAACACCTTGTATGGTGACTGGGCTAGGAAATCTTATCCAAATATATTAGTCATCATTTAGGATAAAACACTATAATCTTAATTTATAAATACAAATAAATGTGAAAATTAAACTTTATGATTGGTAATGAAAGACATAAGCTAAAAAACCTTGCAATAATAGAGAAATTAGTGTATGTATATTCAAAATTGGTTTAACCATACATATTTCCAAAAATGGCTCATCACGTCGAAGATACATAAGAGCACCTCATGCCCAAACATGAAATAATCGCACTTCATTCCCTAGACAAAAAATAGTACCTTGTGCCCAAAACTATACTATCATGGATAATATACATAGTGGATGGGTCATTGACACTCACCACTATTGCCACTACTAGGTTCATCCCAAAAGCCAATGTTCCTCCTCTTAGAGATGGAGGAAACTCGAGTCTTCTTATGTATCATAGTTTTGCATAATTTTGGAGATTGGAAAATGAGAACAATCAAGTGATTTTATTTTCCAGTGTTTTATCAATTAAAATTTAGAAAATGATCCTTTCAAATTTAATAAAAAAAACTCATTAAAGATGGCAGTAAAATACATGAGGTTTTTTCTCTCCTCTACGTCCATAATATGTAACTCCCTCGTAGTTTCCCTTGTCTTGATTGGAATTAGATTGGCTTTATCCCAAATTATGGTGTAAAATCTATGGATATTATGATATTAATAAATAAATACAATTGATTGTGGCTAGGGAGTAAGCATAAGAGAATAAGGGACCATGAATCCACAAGAGAGAAAGGTCATGGAGTGATGTGAAGGGGGCTTATAGATGGACTAGGGGGGCTATAATATCACCCTACCCTTATCTTGAAATGCCTAAAAATATATTTATGTTTAATTACACCTTAATCGCCACCTTAATTAAAACCAAACATTGCTTATGATCAAAAGTGGTTAAGTGAGTTATTAATGAAGGTTTGAGAGAGTGAGACCCATTTAAGCACATGTGGTAGAGGTGACCTTTACCATTGAAAAGGTGAATTCAAAATTTAATGCCCCATTATGCATCATACCAATTATGCCAATTTCATTTTTTCTAGTAGAGGAAGAGGGTAGGGACATGAGTTGTCAGTGTAAGGAGAAATTGCAAAACCACCTTGTAGGCTTATTGAATGTACTATTCAAATTTGTGTGTAGTGTTGGAATTGTTGGACTCTTTGTGGGTGTGAAATAATAGAAAAATAATAAAGAATAAATGATGGAACACCAATGGGAATATTGATTTCCTTCTCATTATTAGAGTCAAGTATTGATACGATTACATCACAACAATACCATGGGCCAATACCGTGGTTATAGAATACCACGGGTCACTAATTCTAGGTAAGGGTACCAAATCAACTACTGTACTAAACAGCTAATTAATGAATGATTAACAATAGTGTACCATTTAAATTACAATTCTTAACACACCCCCTTAATCTCAAATGGGAAAATAATTCAACATTATCAATGCAAAAGGATTCCTGCTGGTTTATGTCTCAGCTAGGCTTACATTTCATTCAAAAAACTTCATCTTTACTTTCTTCCTTGATGTGTAAATTTCTTCTTCTTTGTCTTTTGTATCTTGACGCTAAGTAGGTGTTTTCCAACGTCTTCTTTAGATTCTAGAACATAGTGCAAGTCTTCTTCTGAGGTTTCAACATGGTTTTTACTGCTATCTATTTTACTTGCACACTGAAATTTTTTTGTACAAATAAATATGAATAGATTTTGGATTTTTGTGTTCCTCATCAATGGTAGCTACTTCATCATTCTCATTGACATGTTCATTTTCTTGTAACCATTGTGCATCCTTCAGCGCTTCTTCAAAAAATGCGGGATGATAGAAAAACAAAGCATATTGTAGATGCTCATCAATAACATGAGTCTACTCATAGATATCCCTCAAGATTCTTCTTTTTATATTCTAGAGTGGATTTTCTGATGGTGTTTATTCTATGATGATATCAACTATCTATTGCTCATTCTCAATAATTGTTGCAGCTTCTATGCTATTATCGACTATATCTTGCTCAAAGAGACTATCACTCACATAACTCGACCTGGCTACATTGGCAGGTTTAATTTCACTGTCATCAACAAACATAACTAGATCAACATTGGATTCCTCATAAACACAGTCTGATGGGCTATCTTCCTTTTCATTAAACACTTCTTTTAGTATATCCCATGCTCTTTTTGGAGTATTAGCTTCTACAATGTAATGAAAAATGGAATAATCTATATTGTATTATGTAAGACTTAAGGCAACAACTTTCCTTGTTTCTTTCTTCAACTCAGAGAAAGCCTTAAATGGATATGGATTAATGTGATTCTCTTCAACCACAAAATTCAACAGATCTTGTGACCTTAACAAACTACTTACTTCCATAGCCCATATATCATAATTTTCTCCATCAAATGTTTGTCATAGTCCTATTGGTGTTAATAGATTTATTACCTCTTTAAGCTCTTATAGTAGTGCTTCTGGTAGCTCCATATACAAGATTCTTAAATCTTCTTAGATATTCAATCTTTTGGCTTAGCATCAACAGTACTTTCTCTTAAACTATTGAAAATTTTACATAGTGTAACCATCTCTTATGAATATTTGCTCGATAAAACTAGATCTAGAGATATGATAGAAGATCTAAACTTTGTGGAATGATAAAATAATGACGTGACTTGTAAAATTTGCACGAGGTGTTAGAAGGGTGTTTCGAGAAAAAATGTTGTCAATGAACAGTGTTTGAAGCTCTTAAAATTAAGGACTAGTGCATCGGTGAATAATTTTTTCCAAATAGAAAGAGTGTCAGATACGTATTTTTTTGAAGAACAAAGTGCATCTATTTGTAGCTGAGGAACTTCCTACTAGGATAGAATGTGTATGTGCTCCAAGAGAGAAGAGAAAAAATAATATACGCTTGATTCCTATACGTTGATGTGTTCCGGCTTGTTGCAGCTGCAACTGTTTTCCCAATTTTTTTAAAATTTGGATCCTCCTTTAATTTTAGCTTGCATGAAATTATTTGAATCCCCTAACTCTGTTTTTCTCTGCTACAAATTTAGATTTTGAGGTTGAATTGAAGTCAGGGTTTTATTTCTCTATGCTGCCATTGTTTCGGAGATGAAACGACCTATGTTAACCACTGCGCAACTTTAAGTATTTCGAACACTCAATTTTCTGTTTTTCAATGTTTTCTTTTATCACTATCAGAAGTATTTTTCATCTCTAAATCAGGGCCTTAGTACTTATGTTTCCTGCCGTTGCGGCTCAGTAGTGCTCTTACCACCCAATTTATAGTCTTTCTATTCGTCGATGGATAATTCTGATGCTTGCTGATGCCTTGGTTTTTCAACTTTTGCTTTGCAATGTTTTGTTTTTTGCTATTGGAGTGGTTTTGACTATTGATCTGGGGGGGTTACTCCTATGTGTTATCAACACGGTAGTAGCATTGAGACTTTGGCCACCTATACCTAGCCCTCCAAGCTTCTGATTTCCGATGTGTAGATGGTAGTGTTTAATGTTTTATTTCACTGACGTTTTATGTTGACCTGGGATCCTTAGTCTATAAGGTCTCCACCATTGCGGTGGTTAAGTGAGCTAACCATCCGACTTACAGAGTTTATGTCTGCCGATGGGAGTTGTGTTTTTGCATGAGGCTTAACTGTTTCCCATTGGTAGGATTTTTCATGCCTTTCCCGTGCACTTTTACCCTATTTTTCGATGGCGGTGACTTTGTCATTTTTCATGCTACCATTGGAGGTGTCGAATTGATCTAGATGCGGCCAGGATTAGGATAAGGAGTTTTTTTTCGGATTTATGGTTTATGGACTTAGCTGAGTTCAAGATACTAAAGTGCAGGATTTTCTCTACAGTATCATTTTTCTCTTCATGCATTAATATTTTTTCATTTTACAAGATGTATGCGTTAATACAGTTTGAGTTACTTTGTCAAATCCTAAGTGATTTAAGAATGGGTTGTTCATGATAGGATGATGGTTGCTGCAGAGAGGATATTTCTAGGAGACTAGGAAGAAAAAAATGAGGTAGCAGGGAAGGAAGAGAAATAAAATGAAGAAATGGAGGAGAAGAAATTAAGGGTTGAGATCTCAGATAGATCGATAACAGCAAAGGCCTGGGATTGGGAGGACTTTGCCAGTTACCAAGATGGTCCTTTTCATAAAAGTGCTTCGAAATATTAGATTCGAAATGTAACATTTGTGTGAATCATGAGCACTCACAAAAGACAAAATTGTGAGATTAAACGGTTGGGGGAGCCCAAGGGGAACCAAGGGGTGGTCCAAGAGTTTGGTTGGTAGTATAAATATAGGAAAGTTAGAGGGAATAAGGACCTTTTTCCCATTTAGACTTGTGAAACATGTTGTAAGAAGAACTATTTCCTTTTGCAATAGATAATTAAAATTCTGCATATTGGAGAAAGCTTTGGTGGAATGTTCAAATGTTGTGCAATGGATGTTGTTGAAGGGGAACTATTTCGTTTTCAGCTTTTATCCATTAACTGTGAGATTGTTCTAACTTGTTCAACCTATGTTCTTGTATGAATTCTCTCTAGTTTATTTTATGGAGTTTCCACTATGAGTAATGAATGCTTTTCATAAACAATGAGCTATCTTGTTGTTCATCTATCTATTCATGTTTATGTGTTTTGAAATAAAGAACAGCTACCTGTGATTTTTCTTAATGCATGAACAGTAATACATTACTCATTAAATGATAAGCTCACTCCCTAGGGACACTTTAGTTAATTTAGTCTTAGTTTTCTTGGCATGTGTGATTTAGATGCGAGAGAGTTCAGATGAGAGGTAAGAACCTGCGCATCACATTGTGACCGCTCCTCGTATTCTCTATCAATCTAAATTCTTAGATAGGCACTTGCATATCATACTTAAAACTAAAAAAAATAAAAAAGATACACAGTCGACCGGGCCGTAACCGGTAAAACCCTTTATTTTGGTTACTTGAGCTACGGTAGCCGGACTGCAAACCGGATGGATTCCCCATACCAAAAAGTAATGGGATAGTTGGGAACATTTACTGGGGAGAATCCCTTGCTATTTTCACCTACGTTTTTCCAGGCCTCAACAGTTTTTGGTGCTAGAAGGAGGGCAGCCAGTGGATGGCTGGCCGAGGAAACCCATTTCCTTGAAATTACTCCACCAATGATAGTTCAGAAAGCAGTTTATTTCCCAATCCGATTCCTAAAGAGAAGTGGAAAGAAAACTTTGATTATGTGGACAACAAAGTTGTTAATGATATAAGAAGACATACTAGGGCATATGTGAAAAGTATTGGACGATTTCCAACTATCCCTGATTTACCCAGAAGAGAGTATAAGAAAAAAGACCATCCTATATTAGAAGACGTAGTTTTGGTCAGATATTTTGAAGAATTGGTAGAAATAGCCTTACAGGAAGTTGTTCAGCCTTTGAATCAAGTGGGCTTAAACACACCTTGTTGTTCACTTGTTCATACTCATGTTCATTCACCACCTCGCTCTCCACCCAGACTCATGGTAGGCGTAAATGCTAATCAGCCACCTAAACCACCAAATCCACCACCTGCTTGGAAAGCCAGATCACCTTTAAACCTAACATCTCCTTTGCATGACTTACCTCAGGCTTTTGAGAAAATGCTGCCCAAATTTGACCCAAGTGAAAATATTTTAGTAGATAATCACTTGTAAAGTTTCTACTTAGCCATAGAAGGACTAAAGTCTAGAGAATAGGAAGATGTAGTCTGTATACCTTTTCCACATACCCTTAAAGGAGAAATAGCCTCATGATATTTTGGTCTACCTGCAAACTCAATCCCATACTGGGATACTTTTGAAAGGATATTTAGAAGCAAATATGTAGCCCAGAAGACTCATGCATCTCTTTGAAAGGACTGTGTGCTTTAAAGAAAGAAAGAAAAGAAAAGGTGCATAATTTTACCCAAAGGTTTGCTTCTTATCTTAAGAATTTCTCTGCAGCTGATAAGCCCTCTGATAAAGTTCTAATTGAGTACTATACTTCATCTTTAGGGCCTGATTTGGCCATGTTTTCCAAGATGAAAGTTAAACCCACATTATCAGACATTTATGAAGAAGCTGAGAGAGTAGAAGCTGAAAGAGAAAGCATAGAAGACTATCCTGAGAAGTCAGGAGAAATTTTTTTTGGTAAGAAATCCTTATTATTTACCAAGCCCAAGGAAGAGTAGTCACATGACTTTGAGGGGATGGTAAAAATGATGCAGAAGTTATCTAACAGAATAATAGATTCAGAAAAAGAAAAGGAAACTCAAAAATCTTTTAAGCCTTACTATAAGAGGAGAGAGGACAACAATCAACATAAACCTCCTCCACACAGTCCTGCAACAATGAACTTGAGAGAGGTAGGTATGGATATCTTTTACACTTTTCATCAACAACCCCTTTCTGGAAAAAAATTCCCTCAATGGATAAATTCGATGACATTAGTTATGAATCAGTTATTGGACTATAAATTAACAGAATTTGATAATGAAGAAGAAAAGGATAGTACCTGTTGAAATATTGTAACTTCGAAGAATATTCTATATGTATCTTTTTATTGTCCCCGATGGTCTTATCGGGAGAACCACTTGTATTAATTTGTACCCCGATGCTCCTAATTGGAAGAACTAATAAGAGTCATGAGGTAGTCCCCTCTAATTGTAAAGGTGGTTCATTAGCACCCCAGTGTGGTTACTTCATCCTACATGTGTAACTCGAGCCTACATGACTTAACTCGAGCCTACATGTCGGATGAGTTAAGGTAAGTGAACATATGAATATAAATAGAGGTGTAGCGCTCCTTGTTTGGAGCACACACTCTCACTTGTGTAGCGCATTAGTGGAGAACAGAAGAGTAGCAAGAGAAGGAGGAGGATCAGGATTTGATCTCCTTGCTGGTTTTATCTTTTACCTTTTTGGGCGTCTATATTGAGGAAGCTTTTGCTGGGTTTTTCCCTTGAGGGTTTTCCCAGGATAAATCTATGTTGTTCTTGTGATGCTGTTTATATGCTTTTGTTTATGAAAACGAAATGATATACTGATGTCTTAGCTAAGCATATGAAAATTCAACATGGTATCAGAGCAAACCTGAACAGGGCATCTTTCACAAGGTGAAATAGCTCTCTCTTTCGAGCCTGGAAGAAATTAGGGTTTTCAGGAAACTTTTTGAGTCTCGAAAAACTGATTGCATGGAAATTTGCACCCTTCCATAGTGCATATTTTGAGCTTGGAATCACAGTTTTTGGATATGTGAGTCTCCAAAAAAGTCAAACCCTAGTTTGACAGCTATCCCAGAAAATTGCTGAACCAGAAAACTGTAGAAGTTGAATCTTGCAAGTCTGATTTGAAAGGTGAAGAATTGAAATCTCCAGAATCCAAGACCACCAGTCAACTCACCTCATTCAAGTGCATCTCCTTGTAAGGTCATTTTCTCATTTCGCAAAATTTCAATTTTTTATGATTTTCTGACAAGATGGCCCCAAGCACTAAGCTTGAGGACAAGCTAGAAGGCATAGAAAATTTTTGAGCATGGAAATACAGGATTGGTCTCATTCTCCAAGAGAATGATCTTGATAAGTATGTCAAAGAAGAAGTTTCAGAACCTGAAGAAGCTAAAGCCAAGGAGAAGCACATAAAGGATATGATTAGAGCCCAAAGGATTATTGCTGACTCCATCAAAGATCACTTGATCCCTCAAGTGTCTTCCAAGAATACTCCAAAATAAATGTTTGATTCTTTATCCAAAATGTATGAAGGAAGGAACATTAACAAGAAGATGAATCTAAGAGCTCAACTGAAGAGCACCAAGATGAGTCACGGAGAATCCATCCAAGATTACTTCACAAGGGTCTCTCAGATCAAAGAGAAACTACAAGCTAATGGAGACAATATTGATGAAGATGAACTGGTTATGACTGCTCTCAATGGTCTCACTAGAACCTGGGAGTCCTTCATCCAAATGATGTGTGCCAGAAAAGAAAGCATGAAGTTTGATGTGGTATGGGAAGACTGTATTCAAGAAGAGACAAGAGTGGAAAATAGAGAATCCTTATTAAAAGAAGATGATCAATCCCTAGCCACTCACACCAAGAAAAGAAGAGGTCAATCAAAATTCAAAAAAAGAAATTTCAAGGAGTCTCAACCTCCTAGAAGAATCCAAAGGGTAAGAGAAACTCCTCCAAGTAGAGACTACTCTAATTTTCAATGTTTTCATTATAACAAGATAGGACACATTGCCTGAAATTGTCCTATAAAGAAGAAAGAATATCAGAGGAGGATCAAAAACAACAAAAGATATCATGCTCATCTGGCGGAAGATGAAGATGAAGAAGAAGAAGAAGAAGGACCTCCAAGAAAGAAAACAAGAGAAGAAGATGCAGAAGAGTATGTACTATTCTCTGCACTCTTTGGAACTCTCACACCTGGAGAAGATACTTGGATTATTGATAGTGGTGCTTCAAAACACATGATGGGACAAAAGAGAACTATGTCCAAACTTGAAGATAGAAGCTCTCCTCAGAAAGTATCCCTAGGAGATGACTATCAATATCCGATCAAAGGAGTTGGTGAAGCAAGCTACAAACTTGATTCAGGTAATCCTCTAAAGATGAAAGATGTATTGTATGTACCCAATTTAAAGAAGAACTTACTTTCTATCCCAGCTTTAGATAAGAAAGGATTCAGAGTGGCTTTCATAGATGGCCAAGTACTCATGTGGCCCAAGGGAAATAATATTGAACATCCAATCATCATTGGTGAAGAAGAAGGAGGCTTGTGTAAACTCAAGGTCAGAAATAGCTCTTGTTCATGAGTCCACTAACTCTAGTGAACTATGGCATAGAAGGCTTGCCCACATAAATTACAAAGCTCTACCTCATGTAAATAAAGTAGTGACGGGATTACCAGATATGAATACCAATCATGAAGGCATTTCCAAAGGGTTATCGAAGGGAAAGAACATCAAGAATCCATTTCCGAAAAGTGAAACTAAAACAAAAGGAATGTTGGAATTGAAACATTCAGATGTTTGTGGTCCAACGTCTTCCACATCCTTAAGTGGCTTTGAATATTATATCACATTTATTGATGATTTTTAAAGAAATACTTGGATATACTTCTTGAAAGAAAAGAGTGAAGTGTTTGAAAAATTCAAGGAGTTCAAAGCCTTGATAGAGAATATTTCAGACAAGAAAATGAAGACACTCCATTTAGAAAATGGAGGACAATATACCTCAAAAGAGTTTCAGGCCTTTTGCAAAGATGCCAGAATCAAGAGGGAACTAACTACTCCCTACAATCCTCAACGGAATGGGGTTGCGGAAAGAAAGAATAGAACCATCATGGAGGCAGTGAAGACAATGATATATGATCAAGATCTTCAAATGCATCTATGGGAAGAAGCAGCAAGAACTGTTGTATATGTACATAATAGAATATCTCATAGTGCTCTTGGGTTCAAGATTCCAGGAGAGATGTTCACAGGAAAGAAGCCTGAGATAAGTCACCTCAAGATATTTGGTTTTCCAGTATATATTCCTATACCAAAAGAGAAAAGAACCAAGTTAGACCCTTCTGGAAAGAAGGGGATATTTGTTGGATATTGTGAAGTATCCAAAGCATTCAGAATTTACATTCCTCAATTCCATCACATGGAAATCAGTCGAGATGTGACATTCAATGAGAAGGAAGCCCTCAAGAGATCCAGGAAGTGCCAACATGAAGAAGTGAATGAAGAAGAGACACCTCCCAAAAATAAAGAAACTATGTGTCTCCCTGAAGATGAAGCTCCTGAAGAACATGACATGACAGAACTGCAAGAACCTCTTGTTATGGAGATATCAACAAAGAGAAAGCCTGCTTGGATAAGATAAATTATATGAGAGGTAGAAATATATGGAGCTCCTGAAGGCTTGATAGGGGAAAGGAAGAATCCTAATACTTTTACCAACTACGTAGCCTTGATGTGTGATCTCATAGATCAAGAACCTACAAACTACGAAGAAGCCATACAAAAGAAGGAATGGGTAGAAGCAATGACTGAAGAATACCAGTCAATAATGAAGAATGATGTATGGGATATAGTTCCCAAACCAGAAGGAAAGAGTATAGTATCCTCTAAATGGATATACAAAATAAAGCATGCCGCTGACGGAAGTATTGAGAAATATAAAGCAAGATTTGTGGCCAGAGGATTATATCAGAAAGAGGGAATTGATTATGAAGAGACATTTGCCCCAGTAGCATGGTATACTTCGATTAGAGCTATCATGGCACTTGCATCCATGATGAAGTGGGACTTATACCAGATGGATGTGAAGACATCTTTCCTAAGTGGTGTGAATGAAGAAGAAGTATACATAGAGAAGCCATAAGGGTTTGAAGTTGAATATAGACATACTCACGTATGCAAGTTGAAGAGGCCCTGTATGGCCTAAAACAAGATCCTCGAGCTTGGTATGGAAGGATAGATAGTTTCCCATCAAACATGGACTTTACCAAGAGTAAAGCTGATCCCAACCTTTACCTCAATATTGTAGAAGATGAACCTGTCATCCTACTGCTATATGTGGATGACTTATTCTTGACAGGGAATGAGAAACATATTATGGAAAGCAAGAAGAAACTAGAAAAATAATTCGAGATGAAAGACCTTGGGTTAATGCATTATTTTGTAGGTCTGGAAGTATGGAAAAGTTCAGAAGGAATCTTGCTCAACTAGGGAAAGTATGCAGTAGAGATATTGAAAAGATTCAATATGTTGGAATTCAGAGCCATGGCTACTCCCATGGATTCCAACCTGAACTTGTTAGCCAATGATTCATCAGAGTTAGTGGATGTAACTAATTACAGACAGATCATTGGGTCATTGATGTACTTAACAAATACCAGACCAGACATTTGTTTTGTTGTGAACACCTTAAGTCAATATCTAGTTCAACCTAGAAGGGTTCACTTGGTAGCTGCAAAACATGTGACGAGATATCTGAAAGGGACTATAGATTTTGGTCTATACTATGATGGTAGCCATGAGTATAGATTGTATGGCTATATAGATGAAGATTGGGCTGGAAGTATCTTAGATAGAAAAAGCACATCAGGTGGATGTTATAGTTTGGGATCTGCTATGATTTCATGGTTTAGCAGAAAAAAATTCCTATTTTGCTCTAAGCACAGCCGAAGCAAAATACATAGTATCTTTCTCTACTAGGTTTGAAGCCATATGGATTTGGAAGCTGATGTCAGGATTATTCAACCTAGAATTGGAAACTACCGTGATTCTATGTGACAATCAAAGTTGTATAAAGATGACAGAGAACCCAATATTCCATGACAGATCGAAGGACATAGAAATCAGGTATTTCTACATTTGAGATATGATGCAGAAGGGATCCATAAAGCTCCAGTATGTGAGTACTGATGAACAAGTTGCTGATGTGCTAACAAAGCCTCTATCTCGAGTAAAGTTCGAACACTTTTGAGACAAGCTTGGTGTGGTTTGGAAAGACCTTCCCTGAAAGGGGGAGTAGTGATGTTGCAGTGGGATTGTATCATCCCTGGGCACTTTCCCTAAACAGATCTGGTGATTGTATCATCCTGGGACTTATGTCTAGAATGGATCCAGTGACTTCGGTCATTGAGAATGTGGTGGGATTGTATCATCTGTGAACCTTGGTTTAGAATGGATCCGGTGATTGTATCATCCCGAGACATATGTCTAGAATGGATCTGGTGACCTCGGTCATCGAGAATGTGGTGGGATTGTATCATCCGTGAACCTCGGTTCAGAATGGATCCGATGATTGTATCATCCCAGGACATATGTCTAGAATGGATCCAGTGACTTCGGTCATCGAGAATGTAGTGGGATTGTATCATCCGTGAGCCTCGGTTCAGAATGGATCCGGTGATTGTATCATCCTGGGACTTATGTCTAGAATGGATTCGGTGACTTCGGTCATCAAGAATGTGGTGGGACTGTATCATCTATGTACCTCGGTTCAGAATGGATCCAGTGATTGTATCATCCCAGGACTTATGTCTAGAATGGATCCTGTGACTTCGGTCATCGAGAATGTGCTGGGATTGTATCATCCTTGAACTTCGGTTTAGAATGTATCCGGTGATTGTATCATCCTGGTACTTATGTCTAGAATGGATCCGGTGACTTCGGTCATCGAGATGGTGGTAGGATTGTATCATCCTTGAACTTTAGTTCAGAATGGATTTGGTGACTTTGGTCATCGAGATGGTGGTAGGATTGTATCATCCTTGAACTTCGGTTCAGAATGGATCCGGTGACTTCGGTACTCGAGAACGTTCTACGATTGTATCATACCTGGACTGTAAGTCCAAAAGAGATGCAAAGACTTCTTTGTCTTTGTACTGTGATTTGGAGGTTGTTGCTGATGATGATGAGGTTTCTGATTTAAAGATCAAAGTGTGATTATGACGATGTTGCTGAAGATGATGTTGCTGATCAAAAGGTCAAAGTGCTGAAGGTGTTGTTGATTGAAAGGTCAAAGAGCTGAAGATGATGTTGCTAATCGAAAGGTCAAAATGCTGAAGATGATGTTTCTGATCGAAAGGTCAAAGTGCTGAAGAAGATGTTGTTGATCGAAAGGTCAAAGTGCTGAATATGATGTTGCTGATCAAAGTGCTGAAGATATTGCTGATCGAGGCAGTCAAAGTATTAATGATGATGAAGACTGAAGATTGAAGATGAAGACTACATAATGTCAAAAAGCTTCAAATGATTTATAGATGTGTTACCCTGATGATGTTGATGATTTCATATATCTCTATCTCCTATTATTATTGTTGTTGATGTTGTTATAGAAAGCCCTTCTTGTTAATGGGGAGTGTTCAAATATTGCAACTTCGAAAAATATTCTATATGTATCTTTTTGTGGTCCCTGATGGTCCTATCAAGAGAACCACTTGTATTACTTTGTACCCCGATGCTCCTAGTCGGAAGAACTAATAAGATTCATGAGGTAGTCCCCTCTAATTGTAAAGGTGGGTCATTAGCACCCCAGTTTGGTTACTTGAGCCTACATGTGTAACTCGATCCTACATGTCGGATGAGTTAACTTAAGTGAACAGATGAATATAAATAGAGGTGTAGCACTCCTCATTTGGAGCACACACTCTCACTTGTGTAGCGCATTAGTGGAGAAGAGAAGAGTAGCAGGAGAAGGAGGAGGATCAGGCTTTGATCTCCTTGCTAGTTTTATCTTTTACCTTTTTGGGCATCTATATTGAGGAATATTTTGCTGTGTTTTCCCTTTAGGGTTTTCCCAGGACAAATTTGTGTTGTTCTTGTGATGCTGTTTCTTTCAGTGATCCTGTTTATCTACTTTTGTTTATGAAAATGAAATGATATACTGATGTATTAGCTAAGCATATGAAAATTTAACAGTACCCATAGAAAAACAAGAGGATGATGCTCTGTTTTTATGGGACTGTGTCTCGCTTTTTGATACAAAAGAGGAAGAAACAACAGAAACTAATGTGACAACGAGAATTCAAGGCTTGTTAAGTAAAGACAAATCAATAATTCTGAAAATTAAGAGACTTCAAGAGAACATAAAAAAAATTCAGAAAAGCACCACAGCTGATAAAATACCGGAATTCACCATTACGAGTCAGGATCCAAAGTAAATCAACATGCCTGTCAAGCCCATTGAAGAGAAGACTAATGATGTAAAAAAGAATCTCAAAGAGCATAAGATGGAATATGACATTGTGGAAGATATTAAGAGGGCTAAGGAAAATATCTCACTATTTGAAATGTAATATGCCTCAACATAAATAAATATTGTTTAAAGCACTTGAGATTCCTGAAGAAAAGCTTCCCACTGACAATCAACCGGAAGAAGAGGAAATTGGTGAAGCAAGTATGGGAGGTAAGCCTAAATGCAAAACTCCACCATTTCTCCCGACTTTTAAAATTTTCAAACATAACGTACACAACTGTTTAGTGGAATCAGGGGCATCAGTAAATGTTATGCTGCTTTCAGTCTGCAAAAGGATAAATGGATAGCCTAAACCATCTACCTGGAAGGTTATTCAGTTAGACAGAACAAATGTGAAGGTAATTGGGGAAATAGAGGATTTTTTGATTCGACTATATTCAAATGAAAAGGTATGCAAGTGCATAGATATTGTAGTAGTAGACATACCTGAAGCTTATGGACCTGTTTTGAGTCGGGATTGGTCAGCAAAGATAAATGGGTATTTTTTTTTAGATTGGTCACATCTGTGCTTTCGTTATAAGGGAAGTCCCAATCAAATTAAAGTATTAAGAGAGCCCCACATGAAGCATAATGTTACTCAGCTAGAGGGTAAGAATGAACCAGTAAACTCTATATTGGGGAATTACTTCATTGAGCTAGAACCAGGAAACTACCAAGTGGAAGAAGTCAGCGGCACACCAAACACACAGCTTGATCTCCTTCATTTTTCATGTGTTGATGAATTTGACTGTAAAATAGTAGAATTAGTTTCAAATGCAGTTGTTGATTCAAGTACAATAGAAGTAGATCGTTTTTTTACACTGTTTTTTGATTGATTTAAAACTTTGGAAGGATCAAGAGCTGGCTATGTCCTGATTGATCCAAAGAAGAACAAACATTTTCTTTCATGTAGATTAGAGTTTGAATGTACCAATAACATAGCCGAATATGAAGCATTAGTTCAAGTACTAAGGAAAGCAATTGAATGAAAAGTAGAAAATTTGAAAGTATATGGGGATTTTGAAATAATTGTAAAACAGATTCAAAAACATATACATTGCATCTCACCTCATTTAAAAGCTTATCAGAATGAAGTATGGGATTTGCTGACAAATTTTTATGCATTTAATATTTTATCCATTCCTAGACTTAAGAATGCAGTAGTTGACTTGTTAGCTACCTCGGCTGCAAGGCTTGTGCCTACAAATAACAAGTGTTCTATTGAATTACTTTTCAGGCCTTCGGTTCCAGACATGATCACTAATCTATGAGTTTTTGATGATGATCAACAAATATTGGAATGTTTAATGAATGATGAAACTTTCAAAGGGGCAATTATTGATGACGAAGAACACCAAGCTGAATTAAAATTTGACAACATCATTCCTAAATGGGTCAGGACTTTAGAACGGATGTTTGATTTAGAAAGCAAGTTCAGAAGACCGACAAATGTCAATACTCTTGTCTTTGCAATTCGAGCTGATAAATTTGGGAACTGAAGTTAAACCCAAATATGTAAATTTGGGAAAGTGTTGCTCCCCGGGTGAAAGAAATAAGCTCATTAGTTTGTTCAAATAGTACAAAGATGTATCTTCCTGGACATATGAATAACTTAAAACATATGATACCAAGATTATACAACACATCATTCCTATTAGATCTGGAGTCAAGACTTATCAACAACCTTTGAGGAAGATGCATCCAAAGCTGGAGCCGTTAATTCAGAGTGAAGTGAAGAAATTATTGGATGCCAAAATTATATTCAAAGTTCGACACTCAGAATGCGTTTCAAATTTGGTACTAGTAAGAAAGAAATATGGAGAAATCAGATTATGTGTGGATTTCAGAAACCTAAATCGTGCTTCAGACAAAGACAACTATCCAGTCCCGCCCATGGAACAAATATTGCAGATGGTTTCGGGTTCTAAGTTATTTTCATTATTAGATGTATTCTCTGGCTACAATCAAGTGTTAGTAGCCGAGGAAGATAGACTTAAGACTACATTCATAACAAAATGGGGAACTTTTGCTTACAGAAGGATGCCCTTCGAACTCATTAACGCTGGAGCTACTTTCCAGAGGGCTATGGATATAGATTTCCGCGGTCTAATTGGTCGTAGTGTTATAGTGTATCTCGATGAT
Organism: Pseudotsuga menziesii; assembly: GCA_001517045.1. Classification (NCBI taxonomy): domain Eukaryota; kingdom Viridiplantae; phylum Streptophyta; class Pinopsida; order Pinales; family Pinaceae; genus Pseudotsuga; species Pseudotsuga menziesii. The sequence continues at coordinate 77,783 of LPNX010779287.1, forward strand.
GTAACGATATTTTCAAAGAAGAGAGAAGAACATGCATTCCATTTAAAACAAATTTTCGAACGTTGTCAAAAATACGACATTTCATTGAATCCAAGGAAATATGTGTTTGTTGTTATAGAAGGAAAGATACTAGGTCATGTGGTTTCTAAAAAGGGGATCTACATAGACCCAGAAAGGATCAAAGCTATTGAACAGATCCCATTAGCCCATAACAAAAAAAGGATGCAATCATTCATGGGGACAATAAATTTCGTGTGAAGGTTTGTGCCATATTTCTCTCAAATTGTTAAACCTTTGCAGCAAATGGTGAAACAAAGTGTAAAATTCAAGTGGACTGATGTAGAAAAGAATGCATTCAGTAAAATAAAGACATCTATTGCTCATGCACCCTCTCTCAAGAGTCCATATTTTGAGAAGGATTTTATTTTGTACACTTTCACTTTTGACAATTCACTAGCAACGATGCTTACTCAGAAGTAAGATGGGGGAGATGAGTTCCCCATATAATTTATGAGCACTAGTCTACAGAGGGGTGAATTGAATTACCCAGTGGTAGATAAACAAGCTTATGTAGTTTTCAAAGTAGTAAAACAATTCAGGCCATACATACTTAAGAACTGGACAAAGGTAATAGTTCCACACCCAACTGTGAGGTCTCTTTTCGTACAAAAGGAATTAGGAGAAAGAAGAGTCAATTGGGTAACAGCTTTACAAGAATATGACCTCGAATTCAAACTAGCATGCACAGTTAAAGGACAAGGACTGTGCAAATTAATGACTGAAGGTAAAAACAATGAAGAAAACAATTAGGAAAATGAAGTTGAATTACATATGATGGATGTATGTCCTCTTTTCACAGCTCCAGATTCCTGGTACTGAGACCTTGTTCATTACCTTCAGGAAGGATTGTTGCCAGAATATTGGAATTCTAAATAGAGAAGAGCGTTGCGCCTTAAATCAGCTGCATATCAGATCATTGATGGAATTTTATTCAGGAAGAATTATGATGGAGTCCTTCTCAGATGCTTAGAAAAAGAAGACGCAAAAAAGGTCATAACAGAGTTACATGATGGGCTTGCTGGAGGCCATTTTTCCAGAGATACAACAGCCCACAATATTCTTAGAGCTGGATACTATTGGCCCACGTTGTTTAAGGATTCTCATGCCCATGTTAGAAAGTGTCATATCTTCTAGAGGTGTGGAGGAAGACAAGCCAAAGTAGCAGGACCATTGAATCCTGTGATGATAATGAAATGATTTGAGCAGTGGGGAATTGATATCATTGGAGAAATAAAACCAAATTCTTCCTTGCAGCACAAATATATTTTAACGGCAACTGACTACTTCACTATATGGGTCAAGGCCATTCCACTACGTAAGGTCCATGAAGATGCGGTCATGGATTTCTTGCAAGACCATATTATGACCAGGTTTGGGGTTCCAATTTCTCTGGTTTTCGATAATGCTACTTATTTTTCTTCTATTAGATTAACTGCATTTGCTCATGAAAAAAGAATTAAGTTGCATTATTCTTCCAACTACTACCCCTAAGGGAATGGTTTGGCAGAATCTACAAACAATAATCTGATTAGGATCTTAAAAAAGAATGTGATAGAAAACCAGAGAAGTTGGAATTTAGCACTACCGAACGCTCTTTGGGTTGATAGGGTCACATCCAAGAATTCCTTAGGTGTGTCACTGTATACCCTTGTTTATGGGAAAGAGGCTATGCTTCCTCCTAACATTATGCTACCATATTCCATAATAGCCCAAGATTCTAGAGGCACAGATAGTGAAATCCTGCAACTTAGAATCTATAATCTTTTGAAGGAGGAAGAGTCTAGATCCAGGGCCAAATAATGTTTTAAGCAACAACCGGAAGTAGTGAAAAGGTGGTTTGATAAGCACAAAGCTGGAACAAAGGAATTTGAAGTGGGAGACCTAGTTCTTAAGTGGGATCACCTGCATGATGAGAAGGGGGGGAACATTAAGTTTCAACAGTTATGGGTAGGCCCTTTTCAGATTGCAGCAAAACTTGGCCCCTCAACCTACAAATTGCAAGATTTACAGCGGTGGAAAGAGAACTTACAATTTAATGGTTTAGTTCTCAAAGCTTATTTTTCCTGATTTTTTGTTCTTGTTTTGTACATAAATAAACTGATCTGGTTATTTATATTTTGTTGTGATTTATTTTATTTTTGTTTGATTAGTTAGATTTTAATTGATTTCAATAAAAGAAGCAAATTTTTGGTTGCATGGACAGCATCAGAGTTCTGGATTAACTAAACCCTTGATTATAAGACTGTGTATTACTGATTTATCTGTAAGGATTTCTTCTAGTTATCAGTTTTCCTAAATGGATGTGAACACATTGAAGTCCTACTTAATCCCTATAAATTAACTCAGGATCAAAAGGTATGGAATACTATTTTGAGGCTCCATCCATTTCACATTTAAAATGTCCTAGGGGGTGATAGCAAAAGACCCATGAAAAGGAAGCAGGGTAAATATTATATTATATATAAATGATCACATGCCAAGAATTGAAAGCCAAAAGGCTAATAAGAGTCAAAACTCCTAAGAAATCAATATGTATCGAAACAAAGTACTGAATCATTTGAGTACAAAATTGCCAAAAGTTCTTCTCTGTTCGTGAGCTGAAAACTAAATACATCTCTCACACAAAAGGACACTATGGATAGAGGAGCCTGAATAAAAAATTCAAAAAGAAAGGCATGAGGAGGACTCAAAAGGACAAAAAGTCCAAAAGCACAAAAAGTGCAAAAAATGGCTTGGGAATGAGGAACAAATGAATATTTCTATTTACCATATGTTACAATCCTGTGGTGTCCGAGCTGGAAGCTACCCAAAGACAGAGGTAAAAATGAAACTCATCTTCCTGGCCTCAAAAGAATTATCTCAACTTTGAAATCTTGGGTTCCATTTTCCTAAAATTGGACTATTATCAATGATTAAAAGTACATATATTTTCCATTGGGGAACTAAAGATATATAGAAGAATTCAACATGTTTGTTTTATTGTCAAGCAGTATGTTACTTAAGGAAGAAATTGTACAGAGATTTGGGTTCACCAGAAAGTTGCCAATTGTTGCAGCTGCAACTGTTTTCCCAAATTTTTTAAATTTTGGATCCTCCTTTAATTTTAGCTTGCATGAAATTGTTTGAATCCCCTAACTCTGTTTTTATCTGCTACAAATTTGTATTTTGAGGTTGAATTGAAGTCGGGGTTTTATTTCTCTATGCTGCTGTTGTTTCGGAGATGAAATGAACTATGTTAATCGCTGTGCAACTTTAAGTCTTCCAAACACTCAATTTTTTGTTTTTCAATGTTTTCTTTTATTGCTATAGAAAGTATTTTTCATCTCTGAATCGGGGCCTTAGTCCTTATGTTTCCCACCATTGCAGATCCGCAGTGCACTTACCACCCAATTTATAGTCTTTCTGTTCGCCAATGGATAATTCTGATGCTGACCGATGCCTTGGTTTTTAAACTTTTACTTTGCGATGTTTTGTTTTTCGCTATCGAAGTGTTTTTGACTATTTATTGGGGGGGGGTTACTCTTATGTGTTACTGACACGGCAGCAGCATTGAGACTTTGGTCGCCAATACCTATCCCTCCAAGATTCTGATTTCTGATGTGTGGATGGTAGCATTTAATGTTTTATTTCTTCGACGTTTTATGTTAACCCAGGATCCTTAGTCTATAAGGTCTCTGCCGTTGCAGTGGTTTACTGAGCTAACCATCTGACTTACAATGTTTCTATCCTCCGATGGGAGTTGTGTTTTCACTCGATACTTAAGTGTTTCCTGTCGGTAGGAATTTTCCCGCCTTTCCCCTGTGCTTTTACCGTATTTTTCGATGGCGGTGACTTTGTCATTTTTCATGCTGCCATTGGAGGTCTTGAATTGATCCAGATGCGACTAGGATTAGGATAAGGAGTTTGTTTTTTGAATTTGTGGTTTCTGGAGTTAGCTGAGTTCAAGATATGAAAGTGCAGGATTTTCTCTACATTATCATTTTTCTCTTCATGCATTAATATTTTTTCATTTTGCAAGATGGATGTGTTAATACAGTTTGAGTTACTTTGTCAAACGCTAAGTGATTTAAGAACGAGTTGTTCATGACAGGATGATGGTTTCTGCAAAGAGGATATGTCTAGGAGACTAAGCAAAAAAAAATGAGGCAACAGAGAAGGAAGAGAAAGAAAATGAAGAAATGGAGGAGAAGAAATTAAGGGTTGAGATCTCAGACAGATCGATAACAGCAAAGGCCCAGGCTTTGGATGACTTCGTCAGTTACCAAGCTGGTCCTTTTCATAAAAGTGATTTTAAATCTTAGATTCAAAATGTAACGTTTGTGTGAATCATGAGCACTCACAAAAGACAAAATTGTGAGATTAAACGGTTGGGGGAGCCCAAGGGGCACCAAGTGGAAGTCCAAGAGGTTGGCTGGTAGTATAAATATAGGAAAGTTAGGGGGAATAAGAACTTTTTCCCAGTTAGACTTGTGAAAACATGTTGTAAGAAGAACTATTTCCTTTTGTAATAGATAATTACAACTTTTCCTGTTGGAGAAAGCTTTGGTGGAATGTTCAAATGTTGTGCAATGGATGTTGGTGAAGGGGAACTATTTTGTTTTTAGCTTTTATCCATTAACTATGAGATCGTTCTAACTTGTTGAACCTATGTTCTTGTATGAATGCTCTCTAGTTTATTTTATGGAGTTTCCACTATGAGTAATGAAGGATTTTCATAAACAATGAGCTATCTTGTTGTTCATCTATCTATTCATGTTTATGTGTTTTGAAATAAAGAACAGCTACCTGTGATTTGTCTTAATGCATGAAAAGTAATACACTACTCATTAAATTATAATCTCACTCCCTAGGGACAATTTAGTTAAGTTAGTTTTAGTTTTATTGCTGTGTGTGATTTAGATGAGAGAGAGGTAAGATGAGAGGTAAGAACTTGCACATCACATTGTGACCGCTCCTTGTATTCTCTATCAATCCGCATTCTTAGATAGGCACTTGCATATCATACTTAAAATAAAATAAAACAAAAGATACATGGTGGACCGAGCCATAACCGGTAAAACCCTTTATTTTGGTTACTTGACTTACCGTAGTCAGACCACAAACCAGATAGATTCCCCATACCAAACAGTAACGGGCTAGTTGGGAATGTTTACTAGGGAGAATCCTTTGCTGTTGTCGCCTGCAATTTTCTAGGCCTCAACACGGCTAAAGAAAAATGTATGGGAAAAATATGATGAAAAAGGTAAAAACCTTAATCAAATAAATTCACACAAATAGTACCATTATATAGTACAAAGAAGAATTCCACCTCATGGAGATATTTTCTCTAGATTCTAGCACCTTTACATGGTGACTAGGTTAGGCAATCTTATCCAAAATTCCTTAGTCATCATTTAGGATGAATGACTAATATCCTAAATAAGAAATACAAATAAAGGTGACAATATTAACTTTGTGATTGTTAGTTTAAGCCATAAGGCTAACATTCTCCCTCTCAATAACAAGTTTATGTATATGTATCAACTGAGCAATAAAAACTAATGTTGAAGTTGATATCTTGGATCTTTCAGAAGCCTTCATCTGTGCTTCATTGAAAAATATGAATGAAAAACCATAAAATTTGGATTATGAATCGTTCATCTGAAATGAACTTGAAGAGAGATGAATTCTTGGAGTAAACAACTGTCGTGTCTGAACATTCTCTATCTGCTTGACAATTCCATCATTTTCCAAGTGATTTAGCTAGAAGAGGTTGGTGTCCTCTACTAATTGGTGAACATACAGTATCACCATTATAAAATCAGTGAATCACTTAAAATGACCCTGAATATTTCAACATTTTTATTCGATCAACATGCCAATGCATCATGTATTTGAGTATGTCATCTTCAGAATTTTGTTGTTTGTTTCCCATTTGGAAATTTTGGAGTATGTCATCTACAGACTTTCGTTTCCTATTTGACAATTTGAAGTCTGTCATCTACAATATTTTATCCATATTCATAGTAGTGTATCAGAGTCTTCCATCTACAGACTTTTGTCCAGATTCATATTTTTATTTTAGAGTTTGTCGTCTATAGAATTTTGTTGTAGAAACTTGAAGAATAACAACCATTATCAATATCCCCCCCCCCCCCTTTTCAGCTAAAATGTGAGAAGATATGGGTTTTCATGTGGGTTACCATGAAGCAATTCACTATTGTACCATTTTAATTTAACTACCCCCCCTTCTGAAAAGAAAGAAATTTTTGTAAATGTAACCCCCCCTTTAAGATGCAAGAGAGTACCAATGACATTTCAACTCAAAGTGGGCATGTGGAAACATCCACATGTTATCTCATCTCGTGAGGCCCATGCTCAAAAGCTATGCCATAAGGGGACCACTGGATTTATATTCTATTAAGTACAAAAAATACTATGTGCTCCAAGATGAGTCTTTACTCGAGAGTGTACTCTTCGGTAGGACTGATGTAATTTCTTGGTTGTTGATGTCCATTTCCGAGGATTCATCCACCCATAGTGAATATTTAATCTTGTAGGATTATTTCTCTTGGAAAATTTTCCTTATTTATGATTACATTTTCCACAATGCTGACAAGGATGGAGATCAAAACATTGATCTTCCATATAACCAACTCTTTGGAAATATTGGCCCCTTAACACTTTGAAGCTTAACTGGTATAGGTGAATTTAAATTTTCATGAAGGAATCCTCCACTCCTAACTACACACAAACCAAACCGACAAACCAAGACCTAGCAAGCACCTCCTAATTGAGTTTTTCTTGTATTAATACACCTTTGAAAGATGAATAATATTCCAAGCATCGCTATGTCCTGAATATGAGCCATGCTTGGCTTAAAACGTTGACATTAACTCCTCCCACAACTAATTCTCCATAAGATGCCATGAATATTGACAACAGAATCTCAGCTAACCTGGTTTGGAGTAGTTTAGAATATGAAAAGTCAGATAATTTTCATATCTAAGCCATGTTCTATGCTTGTTGTATCTAATTTCTTCCCAAGTTCTGATGATGGGCTTGGAAAGAGTGTCCTGCATCAATTATTTTGAATTCTATTAAGTTTGATTCGTTGTATACTATAGTATCATTGAAATGTTTTCTTCATTGAACTTAAAAGAAAACGCTTGAAGTGTTTGTTTATCTTCATTGGATACTGCTTTTGCATTTTTCTGCTTAATTTTTGTTTCCATGTTTGTTGATATGAAACATCATCATCATCGTCATCATAGAGAGGATTGTTCTGAACAATAAATAGTTCATAATGTTGTCGATGTTGGAGCATATTGAAATCATCATCTTCAAAATTGTTTATTAAGGATTCCTTCTCATCACTAGATAAGGAATCAACAGTCATAGCCTCTATTTCACAAACTTGTATTAGGCTATCTGTATTGCAAGTAGTAGCATTCATTTTATTTTCAAGAATTTGCAGTTGAAGGAATTTAATCTCTTGCTCCTTCATTTCAAGTTGGTCTTCAAGTTCAATAACTTGATTTTCCAATTTTTGTAAGCATTCTTAAATTTCTTTGATGTTTTGATTATAATTTTGAAATCGCTTTCCTCCTTTACCCATTTGTCACGCTCGTTTGAACTCACTTGCTTGCACTCGCTTGAATTTATTTCATGCTCACTTGATTATATGCAAATTTTAGGTTGTCATGCACAACTAATCATGCACCCCAAAATTTTGTTTACAGTGATTGATGGACACAGAGAATGAAGGGTGTCAGGTTCAACCAAAAATGCACCCAAATACAAATTCAGCTTGAATTTATTTCAAAAATACAAGTAAACTTACAAAAGGACTATTGCAAGTATATTGTTCAACTAATGTTTGATTTCAAAGTTGATTTGATCTTCAAATACGAATACAAGTTGCTCCTTAGATTGATGTGTCCATTTGATTGTGTACAATAATTCCCTTTAATTTGTGGACGGGTGTTGATGTTGTGGCAACTTGAATTATATGGAGTTATTTTTTGTCAAATTAATTGTGTCAAAGACTAGAAACATATTATTGCCTTCAAGCATCTGTAACACAATCAACATGACACACAAACTCAAAGTGTACCTAAGATCCCGTTATTCAAATTTTGGGTGGATCTAGGTTACAAGCGTTATGAAAACAAGATCTTTAAACCCCCTTATTCAAATTTTAGGACACGTTTGTCTTTGCAATGAATTTCACTTTTACAAAACTTTTATAACCTTTTTACAAATGGACTCATTTTTCTAATAACTTCCCTTTAATGAACAAGTTATTACATCATAAAACTATTACATTTGTCGAAAAATATGTCTTTCCCGCTCATCAACCCAAGCCACATATTTACACGGATATAAGCTGCAAATCTATATAACAATCTATAAATTATATAACTAAAAATATGTACGTACATGACACATCAACTGTGAAAAACCTTCCCAGGTTATATGAGGGTCTGTCAGTTTCAGAAAAGTTCTCTAGGTATGTTGAAAACCTTTGAGTGAAATGGTGCACCTTCTCATCCTTCTCTTTTTTTAACAAACCAAGACCTTTCATTAGTGAGGCATGTGTCTTTTGGGATGCGTATTTACTTCTGAAAATCCTTTCGAAGGTGTCCCAATCAGGAATAGAGTTTGTAGGCAACCCGAAATACCAGGATGTTGCTGCTCCTTTAAAAGTATGTGGGAACAATCTACAGACCACATCTTTGTACTCCCCATCCCTTAGCCCTTCTATTTATAAATAGAAACTTTGCAAGTGGTCTTCTATAGCAATCTTCTCATCGGGATCAAACCTAGGCAGCAGCTTATCAAAAGCTTGAGTTAGGTTGTGCAAATGAGGTGTTAGGTTCAAAGGTGATCTAGCTCTCCAAGCCGGAAAAGGGTTGGCCTGATTCACATTTATACCAGCCATGAGCAAAGGTGAACAAACAGGAGTCTGAGTAAAAACACCGTAAGATGAAACTGGGCTTACTTGCTCCAAAGACAGAACCAAAACCTGTAAGGACTTGGGTTAGGTCAAAATATCTGTTGGTGGGGTAATCTTGGGAAAATAGGTTTCCACGACCAGCCATACATTGGAGGCCCTCCTTCTATCACCAGAAACTGTTGAGGCCTAGAAATTCGCAGGCAACAACAGCAAGGGATTCTCCCCAGTCAACGTTCCCAACTAGCTCGTGACTGTTTGGTGTAGGGAATCCGTCTAGTTAGCGGTCTGGCTACCATAGGTCAAGTAACAAAACAAAAGTTTCACCGGTTGCGGCCCCGTCCACCATGTATGTTTTTGTATTTTTGACTTAAAGTATGATATGCACGTGCCTAAGTAACCATGCAAGGTGATAAGGATGCAAGGAGTAGTCACAACGTGATGCGCAGGTTCTTACCTCTCGTCTTAGAACTCGCAAGCATCTAAATCACATATGCAGCAATAAAGTAACACTAACTATCTATCTATCTACCTATCTATACCCGGGGAGCCAAATTGTAACTTATTTATGAGTAATGTGTATTGTGCATGCATTATAAAGAGAAATTACAGATAGCTGATATTCCTTCCCACAACACATGAACGATTAAATATATTTAGACAATCAGATAGCCAATTGTTTATGAACAGCATACATTACTCATGGTGGTAATTTCACAGAATAAACCAGAAATCATTCAAACAAGAACATAGGCTCTAAGAGTTAGAACGATCTCACTGTTAATGGAGAAAAGGCTAGAAAAACGAAATAGTTCATCTTTCCCCAATCCACAGCATAACATTCGAAATTCCCACCAATCTTTCTCCAACAGGAAAACAATAATTCTTTATTGCAAAAAAAAGTAGTTCTTCTTACAATATCGCTTTTCATGTCTAACTGGGAAAAATCCCTTTGTTCTTCTAAGCCTCCTATATTTGTACAAAAAAAGTGAAACTGTTGGGCTTCCCACAAATAAACTTTGGGCTTCCCAACTCTTCGCCTCCCAAAATATCACTTTCCTCAAATGTTTACAAAACCATTACATATTACAAAAATGAATGATCATTCACGAGGAGGGCCCCACTTGGGTATTCAGAAATTTCTTCCACGCCAAAGCCTCAGAGGCAATGCCTTCAAAAGCACAAGGTTCCAAGAATTGAATGTTTATCTCGAATTTAGCAGCTTGGTTCTTGATGGTTGCGATTCTGGCCACACTCAAATGAAGCTGGTCCTCCAATAGCTGCACACTGATGGCCGAATGATCTACTTCACTCCTTAAGACCTAGTGGTCGAGGGCCTTAATGTGCTGTATTTTTTCTTCTTCCACTTGATACTTCTTCTATAAAATCTCCACAAATGAGTTGTGGTCTGGAAAAACATCTAGCCTCTTCTCGGCTTTTGTAGCTCCTCCTCAAGCTTCTTCTTCTTTTCTTCTTCTTCATTCCTTGCATATTCCTTTGCTTTTCTAGCTGCCTCTTGCACAGCTTTTATTTTCTCTTCCTCTTCTCCCTGCAACCACCCTGCAGCTTCTCGTGCCAGCCTTTGGGCTTCCTCATTTCGTTTCCTTGCTTCTTCATCAGCTTTGGCTTGTTCATCCTGCCTCTTCCCACCTTTTGCGGTTATCTTCTTCTTGAATCTTCTCCTCAAGGCTGTCATGTTCAAAGCATTATGGAAGATATATTCTTCCCTATCCCAATGGTGGGTGTATTCAAAATGGACATTATTTTCTTTGCAGTGTTCAGCCACTTTGCTGTGAGAATCATTTCTATGGAAGGGCATCTCACCAAAATGAAACCTTTCCAACTCTTCTACAAACTCATCTTCTTCCTTCCCCCTGGTAAACCTGTAACTTCCTAACTTGAAAGGCAAAGGGGGATAGGCAGCCTTCTTATGTTCGAACAAAAAGCTTCATATGCCATCCAGGAAGACTTGCCTAATTGCCTCCTTGTGAAGGATGTAGTCGGTGGCATATTTGGGAAGTAGGGAGGGTGCTCTTGAACCTATAAACATTCTGAAGTAAAGGCCATCCTCAGTCAGATACTAATCTGCATATTCTTCAATTACTTGCAACGCCTCCTCTGACATGCAATCACACTCCTTTAGGAAAATGAGCGTATACAATGGCATGATGAACTGTTCGCAGACCTCGTGGTAATGACTATGGTATTTATGCGCCCATAGTGGCTTGTATGCAGCATAAACAGGCATCCTCTCCCTGTCCTAGATGCACCTTAGTCCAGGGAAAGGTTGATTGCACAATATACAATTGACGATTATGGAACTCATATAAAATTCAGACCTCTTTTGGGACACTCCTCCCAAGGCTGAGGCCATACAGGATGAAAGACTGTTTGATACTATGTTAGCCCAGTTGAAAATGGTCCCCCGGGTGGCAACATAAAAAATAATTGGCATCCATTCCAATTTGAAGAACCTGCCATGAGCTCTCCCAAAAATCCTGTTAAGCATTAAAGCTATGAACCTGTACGGGGCCCTTAAGCTTACCGTGTCATACTCTCCTGTAGCCCTAGTTCTGAAATGTTTTCCTGATAACAACATTATTTTAAGGGTCTCAACAAGGTCCATTCTAATGTTATTTAACCAATCGTCAGACAGAAAAACTTGTGCTTCTGGCAGGTGGCAGGCCAGTGCTACATATCCTGGGCTATAAGCAGCATAGCCTTATTTGTCCGCATTCTCCAGGATCATAGTAGTTACATCAGCCCGGGGTAGAATCCAACCAATCACTTTAGAGCATGGGAAAAGCTCTGGTCTTGTGGCAATCTTCATCAGTGAAGATCTCTCTATGTTGGTGTAAATGCCTTCTTCTTCCAAGGCCATATCAGGCACCTCTCGACGCGTGATCAACCTGTATATCTCTCCCCATTGGTACTCGGGCTCCACACCAGATATGCACTTGGTATCCTCATAGATGTATTCGGTCTTGGTGAAAACCTCTACTTCAGGCTCCTCCTCGACCACAGGTGCCTTCTTCTTTTGCCTCTTTGACATTTCAAGTTCGAAATCTTCCTGTCATATATGAAATCATAAACATTAAGCCATTTCCAGATAAGTTGCAAACATTGAGACAACAAAGTGTAGTGTTTCACTTCATCTATGTTTAGCATTACAAAAATTACTTAAATGAAGCAAATATGTACAAGCTAACACTGCTGTCTAATACCAAACAGTTTTATTAACCAATCTCGAGCAGGAAACAAATTTACATTGAAATGAAGAAAATTCTGGCTATCTGCGGGCGCCGTGATCATCGCGCCGCGTAGGAAAAACCAGTGGAAATTATTCCATCCCTAACAGTGGTGTTCTTCAACAAAATACTACCCATGCAATCTATGATCAATAAGACTTATGTGCAGTGATATATCCCCCTCCAGTGGCCTGGGTTACAAACGGGCCGTGAACCGGGTCACACGGCGAAATACAGCTGTGGTTTGAGGATGCGGGTAGCACGAAACAAAATGGGGGGGGGGGGGGGGGGGAAACCACTCCAAACACCATAGGAAGGCCATGAAAAACATTCCCCTACCAAAGCATCATCATACAGGGTAGATTGGTGTAGACAGCATAACGGCCGTCTGCACCAAACCCCCCATTCACTAAGCACAGGGTCGCATAATATAAGGCCGTGGGAAAAAATACCGTGTGGGTCAAAACGCCCCCCAATGAAAGTTATGCTACAAAATCCTCAATATATAGGTATGTAACTAACGGGCCAAGGGAAAACGGCTGTGGGAAAAACCCAACCGTAGAAAAAAAATCAACCAAGAGTTCGAACGGAACGGGATAATGCAAGGAGGAGCCTACCTGGCAACACTGCGTGGATGGTGGGAAGAAGGGAGGTCAAGCTTCCATAGTTGAGCTACCTGGATGCGGGTACCGAGAATGGGGTCCTTGCGAGCTCGAGAAAATGATAGCACACGAGAGCGACAGTCGAAATAACAATAGGATAATCCATATGTCTGGTCCCATATATATATATGGACAAACATAAGCGAAGGGGGAAAAAATATCGGATGGTGGAAAACTATGGATCAGAGGACATAAAGGTAATTCCTTCTGCAACGTCAGGTGGAAAAACCACTAATCTATCTGTGGGGATAACCGGGAGACAAATAACGCTTCGGAGCTTTTAAAACATTGGAGTGATGGAATAACGGGAGTCGCAACGGCGGAATCAAAAAGGAGAAGTCAATCCGCAATGGGAAACAATATTCATCGGAGGAGAAACGACTAAACGACCGGAAGGATAGTGTGTTCGACGGCGACAATGAAGGAAACATACAGGAAAAATCAATCCACAATGTAAAGTCTAAATCGGAAGGGAAAACAACTAAAAGTTCGGCAAGGTAGCTCTTTCTGCGGCAACAACGGCGGAACACCAAAGACTTAAAGGGCGGCGAAAACAACAATGCAAGGTCTGAAAAGTCAAAGCGATGACCGAAAGACTTAGCAATCTGCCACTCGCAACTGCGGAGAATGAAGTAACAAATCGTTTCGATGTAAAACGAAATACCAGCCGATTAAAACAAACACATCGGAGAAAAATAACGAAGGTAAACCGATTAATTCTCTGCAATGGTGGGAACATAAGCACAAGAGCTTCCAACTTAACATTTGAAAATGCATTCAAGGGAAAAACTAAAATGGATCATTTCAGGCATTAGAAATAGTCTTTTTTGAAGAGTCATTAAATCAAACCAAAGAAGAAAATCAAATCAATGTAAGCAAAAGGAGGGTCCCGAAATTTTTTTGAATTTTGGGAAAAACGTTGCAGTTGCAACAATTGGCAACTACCTGGTGAACCCCAGATTTATGACTTAACTTCTTCCCAGTGCAAGACTATCTAGATAAAAGTTCAAATCTTCTAGATGTTTGTACTCCTCAGCTGGCCAACCCATGCATTTAAATAATTGAGAAGCAGTCCATTCTTTGGGAAATGGTATCATCAGAAATATTTGCAGGTCTGAATAACTCTTTTGAGGCCTAATAAGTGAGATTTATTTTACCCATCCTTAGGTAGTTTCTAGCTTGGACACCACAGGATTGTAACAGATAGTAAACATCACTATCCCTTTGTCCCTCATTCCCATGCCAACTGCACTTTTGTGCCATTTGAACTTTAGTTCTTTTGAGTCCTCCATCTTCCTGTCTTTCTGAATTTTATTCAGGCTCCTCTATAGATAGTGTCCTTTTGTGTGGGAGAAGAATTTACTTTTCATCTCACGGACGGAGAGAAACTTTTGGCAATTTGAAATTCATGGTTTTGATGCTTTGCTTAGATATGTTTTTTTTTTGAGGAGTTTTGACTCTTGATAGCTTTTAGCTTTTCTGAAATCATGGCATGGGATCATTTATATATGATATATTGTTTACTTTGCTTCCTTTCCGTGGGTCTTTTGCTGTCGCTCCCTTGGACATTTTAGATGTGAAATGGATGGAGCCTCAAAATAGTATTCCAGACCTCTTAACTCTGAGTTATTTACAGGGATTAAGTAGGACTTCAATGAATGCATGCCAGTTAGGAACAATGCAACTAGAAGACATTCTATGTTTTCAAAGCACAGTCTTTTGCTCAAGATTTCAGTTAATTAAGAACCCCAATGTTTCCATTGCAACCAAAAGTTTGCCTCTTTATTGAAAACCAAAAGAACTAGCAACAAAGCATTAAAACAAGAGAAAACAGCATCAAAGAATTAAAGAAAAACAACATCAATTTATTTATGTACAAATCAAAAAGAAAAGAAAATGTGTGCCTTCCCTAAAAAAAATTCTTCAATCCAACGAGTTAAAGGGCCAGGTTGTAGTGTAGGCCAAAAACCTATCCATGGTCTAAGTGTACCATTTTTGAAATCAAAACGATGTCTACTAGTCTACAGTCATCCTTTTTAGCCTGAGGAAGTTGAAGGAGCTCAGGCTAAGTGTCAATCATAGAATTGGCCTTTCTTGATGCATGATATCTTAGCTTAAGCTCGGTTAGATAATTTCCCAGGATAGCATTAGCAGATTCATTACCTTCTCCCAGTTTAGTGACAGTATGCTTCATGTAAAGTTCCCTCAAAATTTTAATCCAGTTAGGGATACCCTTAAGAGGTAACCATAAATGAGACCAATCTGAAGCAAAATAGCCCTTTAACCTGGCAGACCAATCTCGGTTAAGAATAAGCCCATATCCATCCAGTATGTCAGCCACCATAATGTCAATAAATTGACATATATTGTTATTTGCAGAAAAGTGAATGAGAACATTTTTCATTTCTCCCACTACTTTGACACCTGTTCTATCTAGCTGCACTACTTCCCAGGCAGTGGGCTCTGGCTGTCCATTAATCCTTTTGTAAACTTCAAGTGGCATAACATTAACCGATGATCCAGAATCTACCAAGCAGTTATGCACATTATGATTCACCATTTCTAGAGACAAAAAAAAAGGTGGGGTTTTAGCTTTTTCTTCCCAATTGCCTTCTTCTACCGCATGGTTTTGAGTGGGTATATCATTTTTAATCTCCTCAAGATTTTCATTGTTTCCTTCATTAACCTCTACAAGTTTAATAGGCTTGTTGATTGGATCTGTTGCCTGATTGACAGTAGTGACTTCAAGTGTTTTATCTTTATCATTCACCTCTACCTGTCTCTTGACATTCTCTTGCAATTTTTTAATCTTCAACATTATTGCATTGTCTTTAATTGTTAGGTCCGTATCTTTTGTTGCTGTGGTGTGAATTCAGATTTGAGAATGTTCTCTTCTATGTTGAAAAGCGAGACACCATCCCATAAAAACATGGCATCATTATCTTGTTCCTCTATGGTCTGGTTTTTCTCTTCTTCTTTGCCACTGTCTTTAGTCAATTTAGAGTCCAGCATCTTATTCATCACCAATGTCATCGAATTTAACCACTGGGGACACTTCTTTTCAGAATGAGTTTGTTGGTGGAAAGTGCAGAAATTGTCCCCCCCCACCTCTATTATATTCACTGCTGCTGAATTTGGTGGAGGGGTCTTCAATTGCTCACTATCTTCTCTTTTTTGGTAGTAAGGTTTGTAATTTTTCTGAACTTCCCTCTCTTTCTCCAGATCTATTATTCGGTTGGATAGTTTCTGAATCATTTTCAACATTCCCTCAAAATCATGTGATTGTTCCTCTTTAAGTTTAGATATTAGTGAGGCTCTAATCCCAGTAGTTTTTTCCTCATGTTGCTTGGGATAGTCTTCTATACTTTCCTTTTCAGCCTCTACCCTTTCTACTTCTTCATAAGTTTCTACCAACGTAGGTCTTGCTTTCATTTTGGAAAACATTGCCAGCTCAGGTCCTAGGGCTAAAGTATAATATTCAATTAAGACTTTGTCTGAGGGTCTATCAGTTTCAGAAAAGTTCTTTAGGTATGTTGAAAACCTTTGAGTGAAATGATGCACCTTCTCATCCTTCTCTTTTTTTAACAAACCAAGACCTTTCATTAGTGAGGCATGTGTCTTTTGGGCTGCGTATTTACTTCTGAAAATCCTTTCGAAGGTGTCCCAATCAGGAATAGAGTTTGCAGGCAACCCGAAATACCAGGATGTTGCTGCTCCTTTAAAAGTATGCGGGAACAATCTACAGACCACATCTTCGTAATCCCCAGCCCTTAGCCCTTCTATTGCTAAATAGAAACTTTGCAAGTGGTCTTCTATAGAAATCTTCTCATCGGGATCAAACCTAGGCAACAGCTTATTAAAAGCTTGAGGTAGGTTGTGCAAAGGAGGTGTTAGGTTCAAAGGTGATCTAGCTCTCCAAGCCGGAAGAGGGTTGGGCTAATTCACATTTATACCAGCCATGAGAAAACGTGAACAAATAGAAGTCTGAGTAAAAACATCGTAAGATGAAACTGGGCTTACTTGCTCCAAAGACAGAACCAAAACCTGTAATGACTTGGGTTAGGTCAAAATATTTGCTGGTGGGGTAATCTTGGGAAAATAGGTTTCCACGGACAGCCATACATTGGTGTCCCTCCTTCTAGCGCCAGAAACTGTTGAGGCCTAGAAATTTGCAGGCAACAACAGCAAGGGATTCTCCCCAGTCAACGTTCCCAACTAGCCCATGATTGTTTGGTGTAGGGAATCCGTAGGATTTGCGGTCCGGCTACCGTAGGTCAAGTAACAAAACAAAAGTTTCACCGGTTGCGGCCCGGTCCACTGTGTATGTTTTTGTATTTTTGACTTAAAGTATGATATGCACGTGCCTAAGTAACCATGCAGGGTGATAAGGATGCAAGGAGTAGTCACAATGTGATGCACATGTTCTTACCTCTCGTCTTAGAACTCGCAAGCATCTAAATCACATATGCAACAATAAAGTAACTCTAACTATCTATCTATCTACCTATCTGTCCCCGGGGAGCCAAATTGTAACTTATTTATGAGTAATGTGTATTGTGGATGCATTATAAAGAGAAATTACAGATAGATGATACTCCTTCCCACAACACATGAATGATTAAAGATATTTAGACAATTAGATAGCCAATTGTTTATGAACAACATACATTACTCATGGTGGTAATTTCACAGAATAAACCAGAAATAATTCAAACAAGAACATAGGCTCTAAGAGTTAGAAATATCTCACTGTTAATGGAAAAAAGGCGAGAAAAATGAAATAGTTCATCTTTCCACAATCCACAGCATAACATTTGAAAGTCCCACCAATCTTTCTCCAATAGGCAAACAATAATTCTTTATTGCAAAAAAAAGTAGTTCTTCTTACAATATCGCTTTTCATGTCTAACTGGGAAAAAGCCCTTTGTTCTTCTAAGTCTCCTATATTTGTACAAAAAAGGTGAAACTGTTGGGCTGCCCACAAATAACCTTTGGGCTTCCCAACTCTTTGCCTCCCAAAATTTCACTTTCCTCAAATGTTTACAAAACCGTTACATATTACAAAAATGAATGATCATTCACGAGGAGGGCCCCACTTGGGTATTCAGAAATTTCTTCCATGCCAAAGCCTCAGAGGCAATGCCTTCAAATGCACAAGGTTCCAAGAATTGAATGTTTATCTGGAATTTAGCAGCTTGGTTCTTGATGGCCATGATTCTGGCCGCACTCAAATGAAGCTGGTACTCCAATAGCTGCACACTGATGGCCAAATGATCTACTTCACTCCTTAAGACCTGGTGGTCGAGGGCCTTAATGTGCTGCATTTTTTCTTCTTCCTCTTGATACTTCTTCTATAAAATCTCCACAAATGTGTTGTGGTATGGAAAAACCTCTAGCCTCTACTCGGCTTCTGTAGCTCCTCATCAAGCTTCTTCTTCTTTTCTTCTTCTTCATTCCTTGCATCTTCCTCTGCATTTCTAGCTGCCTCTTGTGTAGCTTTTATTTTCTCTTCCTCTTCTCCCTGCAACCACCCTACAACTTCTCGTGCCAACCTTTGGGCTTCCTCATTTCGTTTCCTTGCTTCTTCATCAGCTTTGGCTTGTTCATCCTGCCCCTTCCCACCTTTTGTGGTTATCTTATTCTTGAACCTTCTCCTCAAGGTTGTCATGTTCAAAGCACTGCGAAGGAAAGATTCTTCCCTATCCCAATGGTGGGTGTCTTCGAAATGGACATTGTTTTCTTTAGAGTGTTCAGCCACTTTGCTGTGAGAATCATTTCTGTGGAAGGGCATCTCACCAAAATGAAACCTTTCCAACTCTTCTACAAACTCATCTGCTTTCTTCACCCTGGTAAACCTGTAACTTCCTAACTTGAAAGGGAAAGGAGGATAGGCAGCCTTCTTATGTTCAAACCAAAATATTCCTATGCCATCCAGGAAGACTTGCCTAACTACCTCCTTGTGAATGATGTAATCGGTGGCATATCTGGGCAGTAGGGAGGGTGCTCTTGAACCTCCAAACATTCTGAAGTAGAGGCCATCCTTAGTCAGATAGTAATCTGCACATTCTTCAATTAATTGAACACCTCCTATGACATGCAACCACACTTATTCAGGAAAATGAGCGTATACAATGGCATGATGAACTGTTTGCAGACCTCGCGGTAATGACTATGGTATTTATGCGCCCACAGTGGCTTGTATGCATCATAAACATGCATCCTCTCCCTATCCCAGATGCACCTTAGTCCAGGGAAAGGTTGATTGCACAATATACAATCGACGAGTATGGAACTCATATAAAATTCAGACCTCTTTTGGGACACTCCTCCCAAGGCTGAGGCCATACATGATAAAAGACTGTTTGATACTATGTTAGCCCAGTTGAAAATGGTCCCCTGGGTCGCAACATAAAAAATAATTGGCATCCATTCCAATTTGAAGAACCTACCGTGAGCTCTCCCAAAAATCTTGTTAAGCATTAAAGCTATGAACCTGTATGAGGCCCTTATGCTTGCTGTGTCATACTCTCCTATAGGCCTAGTTCTGAAATGTTTTCCTGATAAAAAAATTCTTTTAAGGGTCTCAACAAGGTCCATTCTAATGTTATTTAACCAATCATCAGACAGAAAAACTTGTGCTTCTAGCAGGTGGTATGCCAGTGCTACATATCCTGGGCTATAAGTAGCATAGCCTTGTTTGTCCACATTCTCCAGGATCATAATAGTTACATCTGCCCAGGGCAGAATCCAACCAATCACTTCAGAGCATGGGAAAAGCTCTGGTCTTGTGGCAATCTTCATCAGTGAATATCTCTCTATGTTGGCGTACATGCCTTCTTCTTCCAATCCCATATCAGGCACCTCTCGGCGTGTGATCAACCTGTATATCTCTCCCCATTGGTACTCAGGCTCCACACCAGATATGCACTTGGTGTCCTCATAGATGTATTCGATTTTGGTGACAACCTCTACTTCCGGCTCCTCGTCAACCACAGGGGCCTTCTTCTTTTTCCCCTTCGACATTTCGAGTTCGGAATCTTCCTGTCATATATGAAATCATAAACATTAAGCCATTTCCAGATAAGTTGCAAACATTGAGACAACAGAGTGTAGTGTTTCACTTCATCTATGTTTAGCATGACATAAATTACTTAAATGAAGCAAATATGTGCAAGCTAACACTGCTGTCTAATACCAAATAGTTTTATTAACCAATCTCGAGCAAGAAACAAATTTACATTGAAATGAAGAAAATTCCGGCTATCTGCAGGCGCCGTGATCATCGCGCTGCGCAGGAAAAACCAGTGGAAATTATTCCAGCCAGAATAGCGGTGTGCTTCAACAAAATACTACCCATGCAATCTATGATCAATAAGACTTATGTGTAGTGATATATCCCCCTCCACCGGCCTAGGTTCAAAAACGGCCGTGAACCGAGTCGTACGGAACCGCGTGGTGAAATACAACTGTGGTTTGAGGATGTGGGTAGCACAAAAAGAAATGGGGGGTTGGGGTGCAACCACTCCAAACACCACAGGAAGGCCATGAAAAACCTTCCCCTACCAAAGCATCATCATATAGGGCAGATTGGTGCAGATAGCATAACGGCCGTCTGCACCAAACCCCCCATTCACTAAGTGTAGGGTCGCATAATATAAGGCTGTGGGAAAAACTACCATGTGGGTCAAAAATTCCCCCCCACTGACAGTTACGCTACAAAATCCTCAATATATAGGTATGTAACTAACGGGCCAAGGGAAAACGGCCGTGGGAAAAACCCAACCGTAGAAAAAAAATCAACCAAGAGTTCAAACGGAACGGGATAATGCAATGAGGAGCCTACCTGGCAACACTGCGCAAACAACGGGAAGAAGGGCAATCAAGCTTCCACGGTTGAGCCACCTAGACGCGGGTACCGACAATGGGGTCCTTGCAAGCTCGAGAAACTGACAGCACATGAGAGCGATATTCGAAATAACAATAGGTTAATCCATCTGTTCGGTCCCATATATATATATGGAAAAACATAAGTGGAGGGGGATAAAATATCGGACGGCAAAAAACTATGGATCGGAGGACGTAAAGGTAATTCCTTCCGCAACGTCAAGTGGCCAAACCACTAATCTATCTGTGGGGATAACCGGGAGACAAATAACGCGTCGGAGATTTTAAAACATTGGAGCGATGGCAGAACAGGAGCCGCAACAGCGGAATAAAAAG
The DNA here is from genome assembly GCA_001517045.1 of Pseudotsuga menziesii. Lineage (NCBI taxonomy): Eukaryota > Viridiplantae > Streptophyta > Pinopsida > Pinales > Pinaceae > Pseudotsuga > Pseudotsuga menziesii. The sequence continues at coordinate 98,908 of LPNX010779287.1, forward strand.
GATAAGTCAATCCAAAATGGGCAACAATCTTCATCGGAGGAGAAACGACTAAACGACCGGAAAGATAGTGTGCTCGGCGGCTGCAACGGTGGAAACATACAGGACAAATCAATATGCAATGTAAAGTCTAAATATGAAGGGAAAACAACTAAAAGTTTCGCAAGGTAGCTCTTTCTGCGGTCGCAATGGTGGAACACCAAAGACTTAAAGGGCAGTGAAAACAACAATGTGAGGTCTGAAAAGTCAAAGCAATGATCGAAAGACTTAGCAATCTGCCACCCGCAACTGCAGAGAATGAAGTAACAAATTGTTCCAATGTAAAACGAAAGACCAACCGATTAAAACAAATGCATCGGAGAAAAATAACGAAGGTAAACCATTAATTCTCCGCAACGGCGGGAACGCAAGCACAAGAGCTTCCGACTTAACATTTGAAAACGTGTTGAAGGGAAAAACCAAAATGGATCATTTCAGGCATTAGAAACAATCTTTTTTGAAGAGTCATTAAATCAAACCAAAGAAGAAAATCAAATCAATGTAAGCAAAAGGAGGGTCCTGAAATTTTTTTGAATTTTGGGAAAAAAGTTGCAGCTACAACAGATGGCAAAGATGGGACTGAGCCAGGGTGCAACCGGTACTGTTTACGGTAGAGTTTATGATGCCCAATATGTTTTAGTGAAGCTGTTGTATTGGGGAGAAGAAGGCACCAAAACAGAATCTGAACTCCCTGGTTTGATCGCTGATGTAAATTGTAGATCTCTCATGTCTGTAGGTGAGCCTTTGCGCTCTGCGTTGTACCCATTGTGTTTACTTGGCGGTGAGTCACAACAATCCAATGGTGATAGTCACACCACGATTTTATCCATCAATGGTGGCAACGTTCTTGTAACGATTTGTTGACAATCTCAGCGATAACTCCTTTGGTAGTGTCGTAGTTCATATTTTTTCACGACAAAAATTTCCCTCTTGATTAGCGACAATTGAAGGGTGTAAGGCAACGATATTAGAAACTCCACGTGAAGCATGCAAAGATTGATATCCACCATGAGGGAAATGATCTTATCTTCATGCCCAGGAATATCCTTCAGCGATTTGGGCAGCATTTAGCAGCAATCTCCACACCATATAGGCAGCGGATCTCCCTTCAGCGACTAGGCGACAATTGCAATATCTCTGCTATGAACTGTTCTCCAACCGACAATGTTCTTCAAGGAATTCGACAGATATTTCTCACATAATCTCCCACGCAAGAAATTGGTAGTGTTCAGTTTAGTTCAGGGAAATGATCTACATGCCAACCACTCCTGCATAGGTCACACACAACAAATGAAGATCATTACTCTAACAACCCAGCACTCACCCAACACTCAGCTCTGATACCAAATGAAGAAATGAAGAAACATGTATGGGAAAAAATATGATGGAAAAAGTAAAAACCTTAATCAAATATATTAACACAAATAGTACCATTATATAGTGCAAATAAGAATGTCACCTCATGGATAGAATTTCTCTAGATTCTAACAACTTTACATGGTGTCTAGGCTAGGCAATCATATCCAAAATCTCTTAGTCACCATTTAGGATAAATGACTAATATCCTGAATATGAAATACAAATGAAGGTGACAATATTAACTTTGTGATTGTTAGGTTAAGCCATAAGGCTAACACCTACTTCGATCACATCGTATGTGTGTGTGCTTTCCACTATGTTAAAATCCTTACCCAAGGCTAAATGAATGGATCAGGCCATGCACTCTTATACCATGTTAAAGATTAGAAAAAGAATGAAGAAGAAATGACAGAACACCAATGATCATTTCTCAATTAAGGTGACCAAATCAGCTACTCAGCTAATCAATTAATTAATGCACAATTAATCAAAGTGAACCTGTTGCAGCTGCAAGAATTTCCCAAAATTCCAAAAATTTTGGGACCCTCCTTTTGCTTAGATTAGTTCGATTTTCTTCTTTGATTTGGTCTAATGATTTTTTGAGAAAGACTTTTCTTATTCTTGGATTGATCTACCACTTGCTTTGATTCTTCCTATAACGCTTGAAACAATACACAGTTTGTTCAAACTTCATCACTTCTTTTAAATTCGTTCTCAGCTTGTTTGAATCAGAAATGTATTTTCCTTTCCCCCCCCACCGTTGCGGATAGATAATCGGTTTTTGCCTCGTTGATTTTCTCCGACACGGTTGGATTAATCGGTAGGGTTTCAGTTTTCACATCAGAGCTTTTATTGATCCCTCCTCCGCAGTTGTGGACGGCGAACTGCTAACTTCCCCAATTGCCGCTTTGGTTTTTCAACCCCGCCGTGTTATTTTCATCGGTCCCGTAAGCCTTGGGCTTCTTCCGTTGCGGCTATGGAATGCTTTATCCTTCCCGTTGTCTAATCATTTTAAAGCCCCTACGTTGCGGAAGGTCACATCCTTTACGTTTCCGTCGTTGCGGATGAAAGAAACACTAATCTTGTTGATCTCTTAGTCGTTTCTCTTCCGATAAAGAATTTGCCTACGACGGAATGACTTGTCCTTTATATATCCGTCGTTGCGGCTCCCGTTCCGCTTTTGCTCCGATGTTTTTAAGCTCCGACACGCATTATTGTGTGTCTCCCGGTTATCCCCACGGATGGATTTATGGTTTGGCCTTCCGCCGTTGCGAAAATAAATATGATGTCGAATTTTGATCCAAAACTCTCCACCATCCGATACTTTTCCCTGCCGTGTGTGTTGACCATATATATATATGGGGTTGGGGTCGTTTGGATTATTTTATTTTCTATTATTCGATTTTGGACTATTGCTCCCTGTCACTCTCGTGCATTGTCGTGCTCTCGAGCTCGTTCAGACCACGCTGTCGGTGTACCCGCGTCCAGGTGGCACAACTGTGGGAGCTTGACCGCGTTTCTTCCCATCGATTACGCAGTCATGCCAAGTAGGATTCTATTGCATTACCCTGTCCCGTTTGAGCATTTGATGAGGTTTTCGCTCGGATTATGTTTTTTTGCAGCCGTTTCATTTTTCTTCACCCCGTAGCTACATGTATTTAGTTGGGGTGTGTTTGGCCCACAGGACAGTTTCCTTCCACAACCCTTATATTCTTTCGACCCTGTACGTAGTAATGGGGGTTTGGTGCAGACGGCCATTACGCTGTCTGCACCAAACTGCCCAGTATGATGATGTTCTTGCAGGGGGAGGCTTTCATGGCCTTCCTGTGGCACTTGAAGTAGTTTCCCTCTTCCCCTTTTTGTTTTTGTGATACCCGCGCCCTCAAACCACAATAGCGTTCCACCACGTCGTTCCGTGCACAGTTGATTTTTTAACCCAAGCGGGGGAAAGGGGATATATCACTGCATTTAGTTGTTGGCCATAGATTGTGTGGATATTGATTATTAACGCCCCATCTTGAGTATTTTCTTTTCTACTGTCTTTTCCGCGCAGCGCGATAAACATGGAACTCGCAGAAAGCCGAAGTTTTCTTCATATTAATGTAGATATTTTTTTTTCGGCTTGATTTTATTGTTAGAATTGTTTGGTAGTGGAAAGCAGTGTTAGCTTGCACATTTTTACTGCATATAACTATTTTCCATCATGCTGAACATTGATGAAGTTAAGCACTGCACATTGTTGTCTCCAAGTTTGTCACTCAGCCGAAAATGGCTTAATGTTACAATTTTATGGCAGGGAGAGTCCACAATGTCAAAGAGGAAAAAGAAGAAGGCTCATGTGGTCGAGGAGGAGCCAGAAGTGGAAGTTTTCACCAAAACAAAATACATATATGAAGACACTAAGTGTATATCTGGTGTCGAACCTGAATACCAGTGGGGGGAGATTTACAGGCTGATCACGCGCAGAGAAGTTACTCATATGGGATTGGAAGAAGAATCCATATATGCCAACATAGAGAGATCTTCACTGACGAATATTTCCACCAGACCAGAGCTGTTCCCATGCTATGAAGTAATTGGTTGGATTCTGCCCCGGGCAGATGTAACAACAATGATCCTGGAGAATGTTGAAAAACAGGGCTATGCTGCTTATAGCCCCAGATATGTAGCTCTGGCCTATCACCTGCCAAAAGCACAAGTGTTTTTATCTGATGATTGGGTGAACAACGTTAGAATGGACCTTGTTGGAACTATGAAAAGAATGTTATTGCCTGGAAAACATTTCAAAACCAGGCCAACGGGTGATTATGATACAGCAAGCTTAAGAACCCCATATAGGTTCATAGCTTTAATGCTTAATAGGATTTTTGGAAGAGCTCATGGAAGGTTCTTCAAGTTAGAATGGATGCCAATCATTTTTTTATTTTGCAACCCACGGGACAATTTTCAACTGGGCCAGCATTGTATCTAACAGTCTCTCTGCTTTCTTGGCCTCAGCCTTGGGTGGAGTATCCCAAAAGAGATTTGAGTTCTACATGAGTTCCATACTTGTAGACTGTATATTGTGCAATCAGCCTTTCCCCGGCCTCAGGTGCATCTGGGACAGGGAGAGGATGCCTATCTATTCTGCTTATAGACCACAGTGGGAACACCAGTACCACAGTCATTATCGAGAAGTCTGTGAGCACTTCATCATGCCCTTAATACACTCATTTACCTGAAGGAGTGTGATTGCATGTTAGAGGAGGCGCTGCAAGTAATTGAATATTATGTAGATTACTATCTGACTGAAGATAGCCTTTACTTCAGGATTTTTGGAGGTTCAAGAGCACCCTCCCTACTGCCCAAATACGCCACCGACTACATCATTCACAAGGAGGCAGTGCGGTAGGTCTTCTTGGATGGCATAGGGAGCTTCCTATTTTAGCATAAGAAGGCTGCCTATCCTCTTTTGCCATTCAAGTTAGGAAGTTACAGGTTCACTAGGGTGAAGAAAGCTGATGAATTCGTAGAAGAATTAGAAAGTTTTCATTTTGGTGAGATGCCATTCCAACGAAATGACTCCCACGGCAAAGTAGCTGAACATTGCAAAGAAAACAATGTTCATTTTGAGTACACCCACCATTGGGATAGGGAAGAATATGTCTTCCGCAATGCACTGAATATGACAACCTTGAGGAGGAGGTTCAAGAGGAAGATCTCCACCAAAGGTGGGAAGGGAGAGGAACAAGAAAAAGCTGAGGAAGAAGCCAAGAGAAGAAATGAGGAATCCCAAAGGCTGGCACAAGATGCTGCAGCTACAAACTGCTATAGAAGGAGAGAGGTGCAAAGTGACGTAGATAGATAACCGATTGGAGGAAATCCTGGAGACCTCCTCTTATTTCATTGATAGATCTTACGACGTCCTTGAAGTCCTTACTACAAGAATGGCAAGGCTGGAAAACAATGAAGAAACTCCAGCAGAGCTGCCAGCAAAGGATCAATAGGCCCTCAAGCGGGATTATGATTTGCTAGAATTTGCTATAAATACCACAGAGGATTTCAAGAAAGCCATTAAGAAGATGAAAGGAGCATGCACGGAGTTTTTTAGAAGGCTCCTTATCACCTACAACTGATGTCAAATAGAGGCCGAGAAGAGGCTTGATGCTTTCCCAGACCACAATGCATTTGTGGAGATGTTGCAGAAGAGATATCAAGAGGAGGAAGTGAAAGTACAGCATATCAAAGCCCTAGATGATCAGATCTTGAGAAGTGAAGTAGATCATTCAGCCATTAGTGTGTAGCTTTTGGAGGACCAGCTTAGATTAAGTGCAGCCAAAATTGAGGCTATAAAGAATCAAGATGCGAAGTTTGAGATCAACAGTCAGTTTCTGGAACCTTGTGCCTTTGAAGGCATCGCCTGTAAAGCATCGTCATGGAAGAAATTTCTAGATGCCCAAGTGGGACCCTCCTCGTAAAGGATTGGTCACTTTTTGTAATTTGTAACGATTTTGTAAATATTCGAGGAAGATGAAATGTTGGGAGGCGAGGAGTTGGGAAGCCTAAAAGGTACTTTTGGGCAGCCCAACAGTTTCACCCATTTTGTATAAATGTAATAGACTAAGAGGGAAAAAGGGGGCTTTTTCCCAGTTAGACATGGAAAGAGATATTGTAAGAAGAACTACGTTTTTTTGCAATAAAGAGTAATTGTTTTCCTGTTGGAGAAAGATTGGTGGGACTTTCAAATGTTATGCTGTGGATGGCGAAAAGATGAACTATTTTTTTTTTTCAGCTTTTGTCCATTAACCGTGAGATCATTCTAACTCTTATAACCTATGTTCTTGTTTAAATGATTTCTATTTTATTTTGTGGAATTACCACCATGTGTAATGTATGATGTTCATAAGACAATTGGCTATCGGATTGTTGAAATATCTTTAATCGTTCATGTATTGTAGAAAGAAACATCAGCTACCTGCAATTTCTCTTTATAATACATGCACAATACACGTTACTCATAATTAAGTTACAGTTTGCTCCCCGGGGATAGATAGGTAGATAGTTAGCTTTATTTCATTACTGCATATGTGATTGAGATGCTTGTGAGTTCTAATACGATAGGTAAGAACCTACGCATCACGTTGTGACTGCCCCTTGCATCCTAATCACCCTGCATGGTTAATTAGACATGTGCACATCATACTTAAAATCAAAAAATACAAAAATACACGGTGGACCAGGCCGTAACCAGTAAAACCTTTTGGTTTTTGTTACTTTGACCTACGGTAGCCGGACCGCAAACCGGATGGATTCCCTACACCAAACAGTCACGGTCTAGTTGGGAACGTTGACTGGGGAGAATCCCTCGCTGTTGTTGCCTACAAATTTCCAGGCCTCAACAGTTTTGGCACTAGAAGGAGGGCTGCCAGTGCATGGCTGGCCGTGGAAACTTATTTTCCCAAGATTACCTCACCAACAAATGTTTTGAAGCTTTCGACCCAACCCAAGTACAGGCAGGTTTTGGTTCTACCTTTGAAGCAAGAAATCCTAGTTTCATCTTACTGTGTTTCTTACTCAGAATCCTGGTCATTCACCTTTGCTCATGGTAGGTATAAATGTGAATCAACCCAACCCACTGCCGGCTTGGAGAGCTAGATCACCTTTGAACCTAACACCTCCTTTGCATAACCTACCTCAAGATTTCGACAAGCTGTTGCCCAAGTTTTATCCCGAGGAAAGGACTGCTGTAGACGACCACCTGCAAATATTTTATCTAGCATTAGAGGGGTTAAGGGCTGGATAGCACGAATATGTTGTCTGTCGGTTATTCCCACATACTCTTAAAGGGCAGCAGCATCCTGGTATTTCAATTTTCCTGCTAACTCCATTCCTGATTGGGACACTTTCGAAAGGACTTTTAGAAGTAAATACTCAACCCAAAAGACACATGCCTCACTGATGAAAGGTCTTGGTTTGTTAAGAAAAGAGAAGAATGAGAAGGTACATAGTTTCACTCAAAGATTTTCAACATACCTAAAGAACTTTTCTGAAGCTGACAGACCCTCTGACAAGGTCTTAATTCAATATTTCACCTCTGCCCTAGGACCTAAACTAGCCATGTTTGCCAAAATGAAAGCCAAGACTATGTTGGTAGAGACTTATGAAGAAGCAAAAAGGGTAGAGGCTGAAAAGGAAAGTATAGAAGACTATCCTGAGCAACTGAGAGAAAAGACTATCAAGAGGAGAGCCTTATTGCTATCTAAACCTCAAGCTGAACAATCACATGATTATCAGGGAATGCTGAAAATGATGCAGAATCTATCCAGTAGAATAATAGATCTGGAGAAAGGGAGGGAAGCTCAGAAAACTTACAAACCATACTACCAAAAAAGAGAGGATAGCAACCAATGGAAAATACCTCCACCAAATTTACCATCAATAAACATAACAGAAGTAGGGGGTGATAATTTATGCACTTTTCACCAACAACCTCATTCTGAAAAGAAGTGTCCTCAATGGTTAAACTCGATGACATTGGTGATGAATAAGCTACTGGAATATAAATTGACTAAGGACAGTGGTAAGGAAGAAGAGAAAAACTAGACCATAGAGAAACAAGATGATGATACCATGTTCTTATGGAATGGTGTCTCACTTTTCAACACATAAGAGAATGCTCTTAAATATGAATACACACCAACATCAACAAAAGGTACGGACCTAGAAATTAAAGACAATACAATAATTTCAAAGATTAAAAAATTGCAAGAGAATGTCAAGAGATAGGTCGATGTAAATATTAAAGATAAAACACCTAAAGTCACCACTGTCAACCAGGAAACCGAGCCAATCAATGAGCTTGTTGAACTTGTGGAAGAACAGGAAGATGTTGATCAAGGAAACAATGAATAAATTGAGGAACTTAAAGGGGATATACCCACTCAAAACCAACCAGGAGAAGAATACATAGAACCAGGTTGGGAAGAAAAAGATGAAACCCCACCTTTTCTTTTGACCCTAGAAATGCTGAATCATAATGTGCATAATTGCTTGGTAGACTCTGGATCAGCGGTGAATGTTATGCCACTTGAGGTTTGCAAAAAGATTAACAGACAACCAGGGTCCACAGCCTGGGAAGTAACGCAATTAGATAGCACAGGAGTCAAATTAGTGGGAGAGATGAAAAATGTCCTCATTCGCTTTTCTGCAAACAACAAGATATGCCAATTTATTGACATTATGGTGGCTGACATACCGGGTGGATATGGGCTTATTCTCAATCGAGATTGATCTGCTAGATTAAAAGGTTATTTTGCTTCAAACTGGTCTCATTTATGGTTGCCTCTTAAGGGTACCCCTAACCGGATTAAAATTTTGAGAGAGCCTTACATGAATCATACCGTCACCAAGCTGGGAGAGGGAAATGAATCTGTTAATTCTGTCTTGGGAAATTATCTAACCGAGCTTAACCTAAGACATCATATAGAAAGAAAGGCCAGTTCTAAGATTAACTATCAGCTTGAGCTCGTTCAACTTCCTCATGCTAAGGAAGATGAATGTAGACTAGTAGATATGGTCTCAATTTCAAAAATGGTACACTTAGACCATGGATAGATTTTTGACCTTCACCACAGCCTAACCCTTTAACTCGTTTGATTGAATATTTTTAAGGGCAGGCACACATGTTCTTTTCTTTTCTTTTTGCCTTGTACATAAATAATGTTGTTTTTCTTTAATTCTTTGATGATGTTTTCTTTTTTAATATTTGATTTGATGTTGTTTTCTTTTGATTTAAATGCTTTGTTACTAGTTTTTTCTATTTTTGAATAAAGAGGCAAACTTTTGGTTGCAATGGAAATATCAGGGTTCTTAATTAACTGAAATCTTGAGCAAAATACTGTGCTTTGAAACATAGAATGTATTCTAGTAGCAGTGTTCCTAATTGGCCCTCCATTCATTGAAGTTCTACTTAACCCCTGTAAATAACTCAGAAGTAACAGGTCTGGAATACTATTTCGAGGCTCCATCCATTTCACATCTAAGATGTCCAAGAGAGTGAAAGAAGAGGACCCATGGAAAGGAAGCAAAATAGAAAGTACATCATATATAAATGATCCCATGCCATTATTTTTAGAAAAGCTAAAATATATCAAGAGTCAAAACTCCTTAAAGAAACAATACATATCAAAGCAAAGTATGAAAAGCATGAATCTCAAATTGCCAAAAGTTCCTCTCTGTCTGTGAGATGAAAAGCCAATTCTTCTCTCACACAAAAGGACACTACGGATAGAGGAGCCTAAATAAAATTCAGAAAGAAAGGCAGATGGAGGACTCACAAGAACTAAAGTTCAATAGCACAAAAGTGCAATTGGCATGGGAATGGGGAACACATGGATAATGTTGTTTACTACATGTTACAATCTTGTGGTGTCCAAGCCTGAAGCTACCTAAGGACAAGGGTAAAATGAATCTCACTTATTTTCCCTCAAAAGAGTTATTCAGACTTGCAAATATTTCTGATGTTACCATTTCCTAGAGAATGGACTATTTATCAATGATGTAAATGCATGGGTTGGTTAGTTTAGGAATACAGACATCTAGAAGATTTCAACTTTTATTCAGAAGGTCTTGCACTGGGAATAAGTTAAGTCAGAAATCTGGGGTTCACCAGGTAGTCGCCAATTGTTGCAGCTACAACAATTTCCCAAAATTCCAAAAATTTCGGGACCCTCCTTTTGCTTAGTTAGTTTGATTTTCTTCTTTGATTTGGTCTAATGATTTTTTGAGAAAGACTTTTCTTATGCTTGGATTGATCTACCACTTTTTTTGATTCTTCCTATAACACTTGAAACAATACACTGTTTGTTCTAACTTCATCGTTGCTTTTAAATTCGTTCTCAGCTTGTTTGAATCGGAAATGTATTTGCCTTTTCCCCCCCACCGTTGTGGATAGATAATCGGTTTTGGCCTCGTTAATTTTCTTCGGCGCTGTTGTATTAATCAGCTGGGTTTCAGTTTTCACATCGTATCTTTTATTGATCCCTCCTCCGTAGTTGCGGACAGCGAACTGCTAACTTCCCCGATCGTCGCTTTGGTTTTTCAACCCCGCCGTGTTATTTTCATCGGTCCCGTAAGCCTTGGGATTCCGCCATTGTGGCTGCGGAATGCTTTATCGTTCTGGTTGTCTAATCATTTTAAATCCTCGATGTTGCAGAAGGTCACATCCTTTACGTTTCCGCCATTGCGGATGAAAGAAACACAAATCTTGCCGATCTCTTAGTCATTTCTCTTCCGATAAAGAATTTGCCTATGGCAGAATGACTTATCCTTTATATATCCGTCGTTGCGGCTCCCGTTCCGCTTTCGCTCCGATGTTTTTAAGCTCTGACGTGCGTTATTGTGTGTCTCCCGGTTATCCCCGCAGATGGATTTATGGTTTGGCCTTCCACCGTTGCGGAAAGAAATACGCTATCGACTTTCGATCCAAAACTCTTCGCCGTCTGATACTTTTCCCCACCGCGCGTGTTGACCATATATATATATGGGGTTGGGTTTGTTTGGATTATTTTATTTTCTATTATTCAATTTTGGACTGTTGCTCGCTGTCGCTCTCATGCTTTGTCATGCTCTCGAGCTCGTTCGAACCCCGCTGTCAGTGTACCCGCATCTAGGTGGCACAACTGTGGGAGCTTGACCGCGTTTCTTCCCATCGATTACGTAGCCGTGCCAGGTAGGATTCTATTGCATTACCTCGTCCCGTTTGAGCATTTGATGAGGTTTTCGCTCGGATTAGGTTTTGTTGCGTCCATTTCATTTTTATTCACCCCATAGCTACATGTATTTAGTGGGGGTGTGTTTGGCCCACAGGACAGTTTCCTTCCATAGCCCTTATATTCGTTCGACCCTGCGCGTAGTAATGGGGGTTTGGTGCAGATGGCCGTTACGCTGTCTACACCAAACTGCCCAGTATGATGATGTTCTTGCAGGGGGAGGCTTTCATGGCCTTCCTATGGCACTTGAAGTAGTTTCCCTCTTCCCCTTTTTGTTTTTGTGATACCCGCGCCCTCAAACCACAATAGCGTTCCACCGCTCCGTTCTGCGCACAGTCGATTTTTTAACCCAAGTGGGGAAAGGGGATATATCACTTCATTTAGTTGTTGGCCATAGATTGTGTGGATATTGATTATTAATGCCCCAGCTTGATTAACTTTTTTCTACTGTCTTTCCCGCGCAGCGCGATAAACATGGCACTTGCAAAAAGCTGAAGTTTTCTTCATATTAATCTAGATATTTTTTTTTTCGGCTCGATTTTATTGTTAGAATTGTTTGGTAGTGAAAATCAGTGTTAGCCTACACATTTTTACTGCATATAACTATTTTCCATCATGCTGAACATTGATGAAGTTAAGCACTGCACATTGTTGTCTCCAAGTTTGTCACTCAGCCGAAAATGGCTTAATGTTACAATTTTATGGCAGGGAGAGTCCACAATGTCAAAGAGGCAAAAGAAGAAGGCCCCTGTGGTCGAGGAGGAGCTAGAAGTGGAAGTTGTCACCAAAATAGAATATATATACGAAGACACTAAGTGTATATCTGGTGTCAAACCTGAATACCAGTGGGGGGAGATTTACAGGCTGATCACGTGCAAAGAAGTTCCTGATATGGGCTTGGAAGAAGAATCCATATATGCCAACATAGAAAGATATTCACTGATGAATATTGCCACCAGACCAGAGTTGTTCCCATGCTATAAATTAATTGGTTGGATTCTGCCTCGGGCAGATGTAACAACAATGATCCTAGAGAATGTTGAAAAATAGGGCTATGCTTCTTATAGCCCCGGATATGTAGCTCTGGCCTATCACCTGCCAGAAGCACAAGTGTTTTTATCTAATGATTGGCTGAACAACGTTAGAATGGACCTTGTTGAAACTATGAAAAGAATGTTGTTTCCCGAAAAACATTTCAGAACCAGGCCAACGGGTGATTATGATACAGCAAGCTTAAGAACCCCATATAGGTTCATAGCTTTAATGCTTAATAGGATTGGAAGAGCTCATGGTAGGTTCTTCAAGTTAGAATGGATGCCAATCATTTTTTATGTTGCAACGCAGGGGACAATTTTCAACTGGGCCAACATTGTATCTAACAGTCTCTCTACCTGCTTGGCCTCAGCCTTGGGTGGAGTATCCCAAAAGAGATCTGAGTTCTACATGAGTTCCATACTTGTAGACTGTATATTGTGCAATCAGCCTTTCCCTGGCCTCAGGTGCATCTGGGACAGTGAGAGGATTCCTGTCTATTCTGCTTATAGACCACTGTGAGCACACTAGTACCACAGTCATTATCGAGAAGTCTGTGAGCACTTCATCATGCCCTTATATACACTCATTTTCCTGAAGGAGTGTGATTGCATGTTAGAAGAGGCGTTGCAAGTAATTGAAGATTATGCAGATTACTATCTGACTGAAGATGGACTTTACTTCAGGATGTTTGGAGGTTCAAGAGCACCCTCCCTGCTGCCCAAATACGCCACCGACTACATCATTCACAAGGAGGCAGTGAGGCAGGTCTTCTTAGATGGCATAGGGAGCTTCCTGTTTGAGCATAAGAAGGCTGCCTATCCTCCTTTGCCATTCAAGTTAGGAAGTTACAGGTTTACTAGGGTGAAGAAAGCTGATGAATTTGTAGAAGAATTAGAAAAGTTTCATTTTGGCGAGATGCCATTCCATCGAAATGACTCCCACGGCAAAGTAGCTGAACATTGCAAAGAAAACAACGTGCATTTTGAGTACACCCACCATTGGGATAGGGAAGAATCTATCTTCCGCAATGCACTGAATATGACATCCTTGAGGAGGAGATTCAAGAAGAAGATCTCCACCAAAGGTGGGAAGGGAGAGGAACAAGCAAAAGCTAAGGAAGAATCCAAGAGAAGAAATGAGGAAGCCCAAAGGCTAGTACAAGATGCTGCAACTACAAACTTCTATAGAAGGAGAGAGGTGCAAAGTGCTGCAGATAGATAACTGATTGGAGGAAATCATGGAGACCTTTTCTTATTTCATTGATAGATCTCAGGACGTCCTTGAAGTCCTGACTGCAAGAATGGCAAGGATGGAAAACAATGAAGAAACTCCAGCAGAGCTGCCAACAAAGGATCAACAGGCCCTCAAGCGGGATTATGATTTGCTAGAATTTGCTATAAATACCACAGAGGATTTCAACAAAGCCATTAAGAAGATGAAAGGAGAATGCACTGAGTTTTTTAGAAGGCTCCTTATCACCTACAACCGGTGCAAAATAGAGGCCGAGCAGAGGCTTGATGCTTTCCCAGACCAGAACGCATTTGTGGAGATGTTGCAAAAGAGATATCAGAAGGAGGAAGCGAAAGTACAACATATCAAATCCCTGGATGATCAGATCTTGAGAAGTGAAGTAGATCATTCAGCCATTACTGTGCAGCTTTTGGAGGACTAGCTTAGATTAAGTGCAGCCAGAATTGAGGCTATAAAGAATCAAGCTGCGAAGTTTGAGATCAACATTCAGTTTCTGGAACCTTGTGCCTTTGAAGGCATCGCCTTTGAAGCATTGGCATGGAAGAAATTTCTAGATGCCCAAGTGGGACCCTCCTCGTAAAGGATTGGTCACTTTTTGCAATTTGTAAGCATTTTGTAAATAGTCGAGGAAGATGAAATGTTGGGAGGCGAGGATTTGGGAAGCCCAAAAGGTACTTTTGGCCAGCCCAACAGTTTCACCCTTTTTGTATAAATGTAATAGACTAAGAGGGAAAAAGGGGGCTTTTTCCCAGTTAGACATGGAAAGCTATATTGTAAGAAGAACTACTTTTTTTGCAATAAAGAGTAATTGTTTGCCTGTTGGAGAAATATTCGTGGGACTTTCAAATGTTATGCCATGGATGGCGGAAAGATGAACTATTTTGTTTTTTCATCTTTTGTCCATTAACCGTGAGATCGTTCTAACTCTTAGAACCTATGTTCTTGTTTAAATGATTTCTGGTTTATTTTGTGGAATTACCACCATGAGTAATGTATGCTGTTCATAAAACAATTGGCTATCTGATTGTTGAAATATCTTTAATCGTTCATGTATTGTAGAAAGAAACATCAGCTACCTGTAATTTCTCTTTATAATACATGCACAATACACGTTACTCATAATTAAGTTACAGTTTGCTCCCCGGGGATAGATAGGTAGATAGTTAGCTTTATTTCATTACTACATATGTGATTGAGATGCTTGTGAGTGCTAAGACGAGAGGTAAGAACCTGCGCATCACGTTGTGATTGCCCCTTGCATCTTAATCACCCTGCATGGTTAATTACACATGTGCACATCATACTTAAAATCAAAAAATACAAAAATACACGGTGGACCAAGCCCTAATCGGTAAAACCTTTTGTTTTTTGTTACTTTGACCTACGGTAGCCGGACCGCAAACTGGACGGATTCCCTACACCAAACAGTCACGGGCTAGTTGGGAACGTTGACAGGGGAGAATCCCTTGCTGTTGTTGCCTGCGAATTTCCAGGCCTCAACAGGACCATTAAGAATACAAATCTTAACTATGGGTTCATGGTAATGTGCTCAATTTCCTAAAGGTGGGAGGTGCATGCCTCACCAAAGCTAGTTATTAAAGGTTTCTAGGGTAATTAAATAAGTAAATCAGCATTAAATTGTTGGAGTTTTATATGTTTAATTCATGGTTTTCATAGTGATCTTTTTTGGTAGAATTGAAGGTGAATATGCAGTTGTATTTCTAGTTCTATTTAAATTTAGAGGAATTATATAGCTACCACTCTAGTTCTGCTAACTACATAATTACAATGTGGCAAAGTAGTATTAGGTAATTACAATGTGAGCATGTAGTATTGGGTAACAAAATTGTAAAGAATTATGGTTATTCGATGTCAGACTCTATTTTTGGAACTTTACATAGTTAACATGCAGAGAATTACTAGACCTTCATTTCCCTAATTGTTTTACTATGCTCTTATGTACTCTTAAATAGAGCTTCCATAACGCCTTTTCCATGTTGGAATATGGTGTTTACTATATTTAAATTGTATGTAGAATTTTGAGGAATATGTAATTGTTAAGGTTAAAATCCCTTGTTTGACTTGAATTACAATTTCTGTAAATGCACTTGAATAGTTTGTTTCTATATTGGAAAAGAAATTATCTTAGATATTAATTCCGGTGATTGAAAAATAGGTTTCGGTTCATAAAGTTTTGATGTTGTAATGTAATTGCATAATGTTATAATGTAATTGCATAGTATTTTATCCAATGAAAGCACTATCCAACGCCTAGGTAGGTGATTATATGATTGAGCGCGAAGAATTAATTTGGAATTTTGCACATTAAAGGTAAAATTATAGCATTCACATGAATCCAATCCAATTTAATTATGAGTTTACTTGGTTTTGATGAAAAATCCATACCGATTTATGTGTGCACGACTACAAGAAGTGTGTAACCCTATATTTTTTAATTATATGTTCCATGTGGTGAATTGAATAGTTATATGCTTACATACTCGAGCTATTCAGTAGAATAGATAAATGCATACCAATAACATGGGATGAAATTTGAGTGGTATATGTATATATTTGTAAGTTGTATATATTTCTCTATGGATTAAATATATGGATTAGATGGTAATTTAAATATATGTTATGCTTGGGTAATGGCATAATTATTATATTGAATGGTTTACATGGGTTGGAATTGAGTGGAATTTGCATTTATATTATAAGAGATGGAATTGATTGGTCTACATGTAAATACTATGGGATGAAATTGAGTGGTATTTTCATTTATATAAAGGATGAATTTGATTGTTTGGGTGGAAATACCATAGGATGGAATTGTGTGATATTTGCATTTATCGTCTATGTGTTAGATTGATTGGTAATTGCATACATCTATTATATGTATTGGTTGATTGGTATTTGCAATTGCATGGGTTAGAATATACTCTCTGCAACATAGGAGTTTATAAAGTAATACATATGGATCATGTCGAGAGATAAAAGTTTTGTAGCAATTCTATGATTATGCAAAGAAGTGCAATGGTATGCCATGGTTATAATGTCCTAGATATTTGTTTTATGACCAAAGCATTGAAGGAAGAAATACCCTGCTTGGATTCTTGTGTCAAATGAACTTGTATCATGTCTACTTAAGATCCATTTAAATTCCCTATGCAAAGACAACCTCCTCTCATATATGCATTGTGGTTACAGTAATGATGAAAGCACTTTACTTGGTTAATAAACAAATAATTTAGTATTTCATGGCATAACTTGAGATTGGAAATACTTGGAATTGGGAGTTAAATACTACTTATGCATAGGAATAATACCATTGGCTACCGTAATATTTATAGCCTTTACCTATTCTGTAACATGAAAATTATCTCAAGTTCAAGGCACACATAAAGCCTTAGCATTAGTAGTATTGGGTGCAAATTCGATTGTTAACTAAGTTCAAGAGTATAATGGACCCTTGTGAAACAAGGACTCTTTCTGACCAAGTTATTTGGAATCATGGGTGGACCCTGACAAAATACCGTGATATTTAGTAGCACCCATGTTTTCCATTTTGTTAGAATTGCTACAAAACACTCTTAAATTCGATATCGCCTTTGTGTATTGAAATATTGTAATTTCGAAGAATATTCTAAATGTATTTTATTGATGTAACCCATGGGAGGTGTTTTATTCCTCCGTTGGGATGTTATTATTGTATGTGATCATCATAGAGGCATGATTTATATCCTCCATTGTAATTCGGGTCAATAATACCCTCTTGAATATAATTTAATACTATGTTGTGTCTTCCTAGGTGAAGTTGGCCCAAAATGCTTGTTGGGCCCAACTTGTTAGGATAAAAGTCAAGTAGAACATAAAGAGTATAAATAGAGGAGGTGTGTTCCTCATTTGAACACACACACTCACTTGTATATAGCGCATAGGGGAGAGAGAGAGAGAGAGAGAGAGAGAGAGAGAGAGAGAGAGATACCAGCAAGGAGAAGGAGCACTTGTTTTGGGGTTTTATCGTATACATCTATATAGAGGAATTTTTGTTGGGTTTCTTCCCCTTGAAGGTTTCCCAACATAAATCTGTGTCTATCTTCTGATTGTGTTTCTTTCAATGATTTTGCATACGCTATTGTTGTGAACTTGGATTAAACACTAATGATATCTAGATAAGCACATGAAATCTTAACATGGTATCAGAGCTATCCTAAATAGAACATATTTCACAAGGTGAAACTCTCTCTCCTCTCCCTCTAGCAAGGAATTAGGGTTTCTGTCAAAATAAGAATTTAGAAGATGTGATTTCAAAGAATGTTGTGCCTCCCTAGAGCACATTTATTAAGCCCTAGATCAAAATTTTTGAGTGGGTGGATCTCTCAGAAATTCAAACCCTAGTTTGGATTTGAACCAGAAAACTGCAAAAAACCAGAGAAACATAAATATGTAGAAATTGAAATCTTGCAAGTAAGTTTTGAAGGGTGAATATTTGGAATCTTAGAAACCAAGTGGACCAACCAACTCGCCTTTTTCAAGCGCATCTCTTGGTAAGGTCCGTTTTTCATTTTGAGAAATTTCATTTTTTTAGTGACCTTCTGGATAAGATGGCACCAAGCACTAAGCTTCAGGATAAGTTATAAGGAATATAAAACTTCTACACATGGAAATATAGGATCGGTATCATTCTTAGAGAGAATGATCTTGACAAATACATCAAAGGAAATTTTACAGAACCAGAAGAAGATGAATCTAAGGAAAAGCACCAGAAGGTTGTAATCAAGGAAATGAGGATAATTGTTAATTCTATAAAAGATCACTTGATCCCTCAAGTGTCATCCAAAGAGACACCAAAGCAAATGTATGAATCCCTTTCCAGAATGTATGAGGTAAAGAACATCAACAAAAAGGTGAATTTGAGAGCTCAATTGAAGAGTACCAAGATGAGTAAAGGAGAATCCATTCAAGAATACTTCACAAGGGTATCTAAGTTTAATTAGGAGAAACTAGAATCCATTGGAGACTCCCTTGATGAACATGAAATAGTTAGGACTTCTCTCAATTGTCTCACTAAACCTTGGGATTCACTCATACACACTATGCATGCCAGAAAACAAAGTATGAAGTTTGACATTGTATGGGAAGATTGCATTTAAGAGGAAGCTAGAGTAGCTAACAAAGAATCTCTACTTAAAGAATATGATCAATACCTAGCCACTTATACCGTAAGAGGAAGAAGGAAATCTAACTTCAAGAAGGAAATTCACAAGGAATATTGTCTTCCCAAGGGGTTTCAAAGGAAAAGAGAAAACGGTTAAAGGAAAGACTACTCCCAATTTCAATGTTACAACTATCACAAGATCGGACACCTTTTCAGAGAGTGTCCATTGAAGAATAAGAGAAACAAAATACATCATGCACATCTAGCTAAAAATGAGGATAATGAAGAAGAAGAAAGACCTTGAAGGAAACCAGCAAAAGAAGAATATGTAGAAGAATATGTACTATTCTCTACACTCTATGGGTCTATAATACTTGGAGAAGATGCACGGCTTATTGATAGTGGTGCCTCAAAGCACATGACAAGAAAAAAGAAAACTATTTCAATACTTGAAGAGAATAATTATCCTCGTAAACAATCATTAGGTGATGACTATCAATATCCAATCAAAGGTATTAGTGAAGAAAGTAACGAGCTTGACTCTGGAACACTGATGAAGATGAAAGAAATACTATGTGTTCCACATTTGAAGAAGAACTTACTTTCCATCTCATAATTAGGTAAGAAATGATATAGAGTTGCCTTTATACATGGACAAGTACTCATGTGGAACAAAGGAAAAACAATTGAAGATGTAGTTGTCATGGGTGAAGAAGAAGGAGGATTATATAAACTCAAGGGACACTCAGAAAAAACCCTTGTCTATGAGATTACTACCTCAAGTGAACTATGGCATAGAAGGCTAATCACATTAAATACAAAGCATCACTCTATGTGAGAAAAGTGGTAACATGTTTTACATATTTGAAGATCGATCATGAAGGAACTTGCAAAGGATGTGCAAGAGGAAAGAATATCAAGAATCCATTTCTGAAGAGTGAAAGAAAGACTAAAGGTATGTTGGAATTAATTCATCCTGATGTATGTGGTAAAACTCCCTCCACATTTTTAAGTGGTTATGAATATTATCTTACGTTTATTGATGACTATTTAAGAAATATATGGATATACTTCTGGAAAAAAAAGAATGGAGTCTTTGGAAAATTCGAGGAATTCAAAGCCTTGATAGAGAACCATTCATAAATAAGAGTCAAGACATTGAGAACAGATAATGGTGGAGAATATACTTCAAAAGAGTTGGAATATTTTTGTAAAGAAGATGGAATTAAGAGGGAACTAACCACTCCCTACAATCCCCAACCAAATTATGTTGTGGAAAGAAAGAATATAACCATTATGGAAGTAGTGAATACAATGATACATTATCAAGATCTTCCAATGCATCTATGGGCTGAAGCTGTAGCAATAGCAATTGTCTATGTATATAATAGATTATCTCATAGTGCCCTTGGATTCAAGACTCCATAATAAATGTACACAGGAAAGAATCCTAAAGTGAGCCATCTCAAGATATTTGGTTTTCCAGTATATATTCACATTTCAGAAGAAAGAGAACCAAGTTGGACCCTTATGGAAAGAAGGGAATATTTGTTGGATACTATGAAGTATCCAAAGCCTTCATGATATACATTTCATGATTCCATCACATATAGATTAGTAGGGATGTAAAATTTGATGAAGAAACAACTCTTAATAAATCTAGAATGTGTCAAAATGAAGAAGTACATGAAGAGGATGTACCTCCCAGAAAAGTAGAAGTTTCACCCTCTCCTGAAATAGAACCATCATAATATCATGATATGTTAGAACCTCATGAATCCCCTACTATGGACATGTCACGAAAGATAAAACCGCTTGTGTAAGAGAAATTATACAAGAAGCTAAAAATTATGGAGCTCAAGAAGGCTACACAAGAACAAGAAAGAGATCAAATCCATTCTCCAATTATGTAGCTTTGATATGTGATCATGTAGATCAAGAACCTACCAGTTATGAAGAATTTGTACAAAAGGAATAATGGGTAGAAGCATTGATGGAAGAGTATCAATAATGAAGAATGATCTTTGGGATATAGTTCCCAAACCAAAATGAAAGAGTGTGGTATATTCCAAGTGGATCTACAAGATAAAACATGCAGCTAATGGGAGCATTGAGAAATACAAGGAAATATTTGGGGCTAGAGGATTCTCTAATAAAGATGGAATTGATTATGAAGAGACATTTGTGCCAATAGCAAGGTACACTTCCATCAGAACCATCATGGCACTTGCATTTACAATGAAGTGGAATCTACACCAGATGGATGTGAAGGCAACCTTCTTAAATGGTGTGATTGAGGAATAAGTATAAATCGAACAACCACGCGGATTTGAAGTCGAAGACAGAGGGACCGACATATGTAAGTTTAAGAAGGCTTTGTATGGACTAAAGCAAGATCCAAGAGATTGGTATGGTAGGATGGATAGCTTCTTGATAAGATTGGGCTTTACCAAAATCAAAGAAGACCCTAACCTTTACCTTAAGGTTAAGGATGATGATCCTGTCATAGTATTGCTATATGTGGATGACTTATTTCTGACAGGAAATGAGAAAGAGATTGCATATTGCAAGAAGAATATTGCTGAAGAATTTGAGATGAAATATCTTGGATTGATGCACCATTTTTTAGGCCTGGAAGTGTGGAAAATCCTAGAAGGAATCATTCTGAACTAGGGAAAATATGCAGTGGAAATCTTAAAATATTTGATATGTTGGATTGTAAATCCATGGCCACACCCATGGATACCAACCTGAAGTTGTTATCTGATGAATCATCACAGCTAGTAGATGTGACTTAGTACAAAAGTATTATCGGTTCGTTGATGTATTTGACAAATAATAGGACAGATATATGCTTTTCTGTGAACACCCTAAGTTAGTATCTAGTTAAACGTAGACGTGTTCACCTGATAGTTGCAAAGCATGTGATGAGGTACCTTAAAGGTATGATAGATTTTGGTCTATAATATGATAGATATCATGAATACTAATTCTATGGATATATGGATTCAGATTGGGCAGGAAGTGCCTCAGAAAGAAAGAGCACCTCAGATGGATCTTATTGTCTGGGATCCACCAAGATCTCATGGTTTAGCAAGAAATAGTCTAATGTTTTTCTCAACACGGTGGAAGTAGAGTACATAGAAACCTGTTCTTCTAGTTGTGAAGTAATATGCATTCAAAAGTTGATGTCAAGTCTATTTGATATAAAGTTGGGACACGACAATGATTCTATGTGTCAACCAGAGTTGTATAAAGATGACAGAGAATCTTTTGTTCCATGATAAGTAAAAAAACATAGCAATCCGATATTTTTACATAAGGGATCTATAAAACTCTAGTATGTGAGTACCGATGAGCAAGTTGTTGATGTATTTATCAAACCTTTGTCTCAAGTAAATTTTGAACACTTCTCTGACAAGCTTGGCGTAATTCGAAAGGACCTCCCTCAAAACGGGGAGTGATGATGAGACTATTATTGAGGATGAGAGAGCAATGATGTGCTAGTGCAGAAAAGGCCAAGTGCGCCTGCATATGTTGATAAGGTATGACATTCACTTGTGGATGATATTATCCTATTTTGAGGATGTTCTTGTGGACAATAACACTCTCCTGATAAGAGTGGTCCTAGCCCTTACTGACTGAGGATGGTCCTGCATACGATAATACTCTCTTTTGGAGAGTGATCCTACATTCACTTGTAGGATAGTGTCGTAGACAAGAACACTCTATTGAGAGTGTTCCTAGCACTAACAAGATAATGATGGTATACGATGATAGTACTATCTTATGGAGAGTGGTTCCACATTCATTTGTGGATGATGTGGTCCTACATTCATTTGCGGACGATATGGTGCTGCATTTATTTGTATATGATGTGGTCCTGCATTCATTTGCGGACAAGATCTACACTCATTTACATACGATGTGGTCCTGTATCCATTTACAGATGAGATATGCATTCATTTGTAGACAATGTGGTCTTGCATTCATTTGCGAATGAGATTTGAATTCATTTTTAGACAATGTGGCCCTGTATTTATTTGCAGACAATATTTTCATTCATTTGTAGGTGATATGGTCCTGCATTCATTTGCAGATGATCCAGCAGGTCGATGATATGCACCCTCCTCGAAAGGGGGAGTAGGTTGATGATGTTGCAGTGGGATTGTATCATCCCTTGACATTAGTCCTAAAGGTCATATGTAGACTCTTGTCTCCATGAAATATGAGGATTGTATCATCATTGGACCTATGTCCAAGATTTATAGGGATTGATCATCCTGTAATTAGATCATGTGTACTGCAAGTTATGTTGCTGCAAAGGATCAAGTGATCAAGTGTTGCAAGAAGATGAATATCAAAGTGTTGTTGCAAAGGATGAAGTGATCAAGTGCTGCAAGAAGATGAATATCAAAGTGTTTCTACAAGGATCAATTGATTGAGTGTTGCATAAGATCAAAGATGAAGAGTCATTGTTGTAGAATATGATGTTATAGTGCTAAAGATGTTGAAGATGCTCTGGTAAATATTGTAGTTGTTAATGATTGTTGAAAAATTCCTATGGCATATAGATACATCACCTTGATGTTGTTGAATATGCTCTCTCTCTCCTTGCTCCTATAGTTGATGATTTTGTTTCCATTAAAATACCCTTCTTGTTAAGGCGGAGTGTTGAAATATTGTAACTCTGAAGAATATTCTAAATGTATTTTACTGAAGTAACCCATGGGAGATTGTTATACACCTGATTGAAACCTCTCCGTCCAAGTGCTGACATCCCTCAGGTCAGCACACAAAAGGACACTTATAGATTGAGGTTTGCCTAGTTTCATTATACCTTAGTTGATGATGAAATACATTGCCTATATGCCCAGCTGATTACTTTTCCATTTTGAGATTTTGAGTAGCATACGCGACTATATCTATTGGCATCTCGCGCATCATACGCGAGTATCATGTTCAGCAGATCGCGCATACCTGTATACGCGGGTTACACTTGTATAGAGTCGTGTATCATACGCGGCTTTCTCTACTACAGACCCGCGTATAGTTTCCTCAAAATTAATATTTAAAAACACTCGATAATGGAAGATTAGTTCATTCATTTAACTTAATCTTCCTAACTTCTATAACCTCCCTAACCTTCGAGAACTGCCTCATTTCATCCATATAAATAGAGGCCTTGGGGAGGGGGTTTGATATACATACTTGGAGAGCAAAGTTATGCTGGTGGATTGTCTACAGAAATATTTGGAGCAGAGAAACTCAGAGTCCTTTGGTGACAGAGGAGTCCTTGTTCAGACATTGGGTTGTAACCTAAACTCTTTCTATTATTGTTAATAAAGATATTACTTCTTCCATATGTGTTTCATATCTTGTGTATTGGTAAATGTTTACATTTCAATATGATATATGATTTGCCTAACCTGCATCTATATATATATGAATTGCTTTGTATCTGGAAGAGTGTTTATTAATAGGTGAAGGAGGAATTATCCTGGAGACTTTGGAAGCAGATCAGAGAGGAAGAAGATAGCGAGGATCAACCTTCATTTAATACAAGTAAGTCCTTCTACTTTCCTATTTCCTATTCTATGCTTTTAGAGTCAAACTGTCTGCAAGTAATGAGTATGTTGGTAACCCCCCAGACCTAGGTTATTAGGTGAATTATCCTGTACAACAGAACTGGCGACTCTGCTGGGGAAGCCAAGTCTGCTTTAGGTCTTTTTTTGTTGTCCTGACCAGTCATTGCTCGAAGTTTTGTTTGTGATTTTTTGTCCTACTTTCTTACTTATTGTAGCATTTGAAAGTCCTGGGTCTTTCTCTGTTTTTTAGAATTATTTTTATACCCATTCGCGGGTTGTCCCACTGGACAGTTGCGAATACTGAGTCTCATACGCGGGTTGTTCCACTGTACAGTCGCGCATCATTCGCGACCTGCACTACTACACAGTCGCGTATACGCCTGAAAACTGTGATTTTTGTGTCAAAGTTTGCTTGTTCTTTGGCCTGTTATAAGTCCTGTTTTCTGATTAAGACTTTCTTTAAGAGTGCTGCAGAGTTGTCTGAGTGTATCAGGTGATCACATCTTAGTGCTTTTCGAAGCCCTTGGGTTCTCTTTACTTGTTTTATTTACTGTATGCATCTTGAAACTTTCTGGCCTGTTTGGGTTGTTGGTTTGAGTGCCTGAGTCTAGATCAGTGATCAGGGTCTTAGACTCTGTCTATCCAGTCTGTTGTCTGTCAGTTATTGGTTTGCACTTGCCTGTTTAAAAGTCTGCAGTGATCTCTCGGTCATTGTCTGCACCCAAGTTGAGGTCGTCCTAGCCTACTTTTCTTGCTGGTTTTTAGGTTATGTTTTCCTGTTAGTTTCAGTTTGTGTTTTTTATACAGTCTATAAGTGTAAAGTTTACTCAAGCATTGCATTTATACATGCACAGTAGTTTTTTGAGCATTTTTTAAAGTGAAAAACAAAACATAGTTAATCTTTTGCATTGTAATTTTTGCATTAGAGTAGTGTTTGTTTCAGTTTAAGAAATACTATCTCAGAAAAATACAAAACATATAGGCTTAGTTTCTCTTTTTGCTGCATATAATTCATCAATACATATCTGAAAAAATGAAAAGAAGTTTATTTTGTAGTGATAGTTTGCTTTAAATGTACTTTTACTTTCATTTATTTTTTGCTGAGTCAAAACATCATACAATCCATCACTTCCACTTCCTTTGAGTAAAGAACAGCCCTTAAAATTAACGCTTAAATTTAAAATCTATTAGTAAGTTTTATTTTTAGGGCCTTCCACCTACTAGCTTAGGCTAGGTTTGTGGGCTAGGGAGTGTAAACTTCCCACAAACTATAAACTCAGAAGTAGTGGGCTATTCATTAGGTAAATCCTTGGTTCTACCGCTGTATCTGGGAAGCTCCTCTCAAACGGGAGTTAAGCACTAGGCCGCGTGGAGGCTTGGATAGAGGGGATAACCCCCCGAATCCTTGTCAAAACGTAACCCAGGAATTTTACGCATCTGGGGATTCTGTCCTAGACAGAGTTTTGGGCTCAGCTACCCTGCCCATGCGTATGAGTTTGGCTTGCGACTGTCCCCCCAGACAGTAGGTATTGTCAAGGTAGCCTTAGTCTCTTGTCTTTTTAGGGCTCATACCTAGGTAAACCGGAAGGTTATTTCTGGTTAACCTTGAACGGACTTGGAAGGTAACCCTTGTGGAAAGTGTAGGAGGGCGGTTGGGTGATTCCTCCGCTTGTGCCTAAGAACCCCTCAAGGACACCAAGTAACTGTTCATCAGCTTTCTTCGGGAAAGCATATCTTTATAGCCTATTTTGATTGCTTGAGACTTAGGATTTTTTTAGTGTATGCTCTGTGGATCTGCTTGTGTTTAGTTTGTCTTAGGGTGTGATTTTTTAAAGTCTTAATTCTAGAGGACCAACTTGTTAGAAGGTCAAGAAGGTTGCGAAACCTTCCTCCTCTCTCACCACTGGAACCTGCACCTTTACCCCAAAGGCGGAGATTAAGCACAGGTGGTTCTTTTGAACCAGTAGGATTAAGTGAGGTTCTTGGTGAACCGGAATTAATAGCTAACCAATTTGACTTTGATACAGTCGAGGTAGAATACTTGCAAGCTGACGAGTTTGTAAGAAATTATAATACCCCCTTGACTGATTTGAACGATCCAGTGATCGTGCAGGTTAGGCCCTTTAGTTCACCAGTGCTAGGTGTACCTGTAGGTAGAGCTATGTCTTCTGAGGGAGAAAGTTCATTTGTTTTCACCTCAACCCTTCCGGTTGAAGGGGTACTACCTCCCCCGGTTAGTACCCCTAGATCTAGTTTACCTTCCACACCCTTAACTCTAGCAAGCCGGGTGGTCCAACCACGGGTTTACTCGAACATAGGAAGTATGTCTGGTGATATGGATACTGGGATTCCTAGTATGCCTACAATTCCTTCTTCCTTCCCTTACACTACCCACAGTGGTCCGGTGGGATCCTCGGATTTTGTCCAAGGATTCCCTTGGAATGGGGGGCACATACCCCCGTCCAGTCCATACGTAGGTCCACCTCCTTAATATGTAGGAGTGTAGTTTGGTAGCAACACCTCTTACGGGAAAAGCTACCAAACCCCTATTTCGGTCCCATACATGAGCTCTCCCTTCTCTTTGTTTAGTGGAAGGATACCTGCTCCAGTCTTTCAGACCCCAACTTCTATGGGGATGGCTCGAACCACTTACACTGCACCTCCTACCCAAAACCCAGTGGCTTACAGATGGAACCCGTTCCAAAGCAACCTACCCACTTCACAACCGGTGTCTGGGGGAAACCCCACCTTTACTTATGGGCGATCGGGGGCAAGTCCCTCTAATCCCCAAGCTAGTACCTCTAGTACACTAGCTAGGCCAAAGCTTCCTTTTCTGGCAACTTTGAATTTTCCATACTTATCAAAATTGATGAACGATCCGGTGAGGCATGACCCCTTGTGGCCACCTATTCCCGCCAAACTGCCCTCGGACATCCCTAAGTTCCAAGGTAAGGCTGGTGAAGATCTTGGGGCACATGCCACCACCTTCCACTTATGGTGTTCTTCCAACGCATTGAATGAAGATTCAGTGAGATTGAGGCTGTTCCAGAGGACCTTGACAGGCACGGCAGCAAAATGGTACATTGAGCTGCCTTCTGCTGCTTTTAGCAGTTTTTGGGACTTGGCTACCGCTTTCCTTAGCCACTTTCAGCTTCCAGTCCGTTACGACTTCCGAACGGATTTGTTGTCCACCTTTAGTCAAAATAAGGCAACCCACATCTCGGATCATATCCAAGAGTGGAGGAGGTGAAAGAGCCTTATTAAAGCTACCATCCCTCCTGAGTTTCTGTTAGAATGGTTCCTTAAATCTTTATTACCCTATATATCTAAGGATGTTTCCACATCAGGAGTGACTAGTGAGGAAGAAGCCATACTCAGGGCCCAGCAGTTGGACTTGATTTATTCATAGTTTGGGATTTTATATGAAATCATCCCTGAGGCACCTAGGCCTTCTCATGAGGCCGAGAAACCCAAGCCTAGACCCCATGTCGATGGTGTGGTTGGGTCCATAAACTCTCCCACTGTAAAGTCTTTGACAAAACAACTTCACCAATTGTTTGTCAAACAGTCTATGGCGGAGGCAGCAAAGGATGCCCCCTCCTCCCAAAGTGCAAATGTTTTTGCACAAATCTCTTCGAAGGGAAATCAGCAGCCCGACGGGAAGAAGAAGAAAGGTAAAAAGGGAGAGGGAAACCAAAATCAAAACAAGCCAAAGCCCGCAAACAATGCTGATGGGGGCAAAAAGGAAAAGAAGAAAGTCAAATTCCCTTGTAATTTGTGCCAAGGGGATCATCTTACTCATCTTTGTCCCCTCATGGAACAAGCTCAGAAGTTGTTACAAACGCAACCGCCGGCTGTCCTGAAGGATCCGTTTCCCCAAGGGCAGAATTTTGCTTCAGCTTCTACCGTAGCAGGGGGCAATCAAACTTCTCCTGACCCTAATTATATCAACATGGTTAGATCCTCAACTTTGTTACAAACCAGGAACAAGAACTATGAGAAGGAGACCGATGAGAAGGGTAAAGCTGTAGTTGAATCTTCCAACCCTCTCACTATAGAGAAACCTGCGGAAATAATGCCAAAGATACCCAAAGGTGTCTTTAAGAAGACTTTGCATAATCCAAATGCTCGAGCCGCTTCTAACTACTCTGTGGTTGAAGACTTGGCCCAGACTCCTTGTGCAATGTTAGCTTTGGAGGTGCTACAGAGTTGTCCCGCTTAGCGGAATGACCTCTTAGCAACTCTAGGTAGCATGGACTCTTCGAGTCTCTTAGCGAAATTTAATCTCTCTGAGGTTAAAATTCGCCTCCCTTATCATGTAGCTTTATCGATAGATGTTGTCCATGGTGGTAAGACCATTGGACGAGCGGTTATTGATGAGGGAGCCTCTACTTGTGTTATGTCCTTGGCTTGTTGGAAAGCTCTTGGATCCCCAGAGCTGGTCCCATCAACCACTTTACTTACTGCTTTTGATGGAAGGTCTTTCCATCCACATGGTATCCTACCAGCTTTCGAGATTAAGTTGGCTGGCAAAGCAGTCTCTGTTGAAGTTGAAGTGATTGATGCTCGATTGGACTACAATTTGCTTTTGGGTAGGAATTGGACTTATGAAATGTCTATTGTTGCATCTGCTATCTTTCGTGTCGTGGTATTTCCACATGAGGGCAAGCTGGTCACTTTTGACCAACTTGATTTTACTCGTAAAGGCCGCTTAGAGTCTAAAGATTCCACTGTGCCATTGGTTGATCAGGCCAAACCTGCTGAACAGAGCTTGGGGGCTGGACTGTACGCATCATTGATGGGCACATTCGATATTCCAGCTCCAGTCCTTTATCTCGGTTCTACTACTATAGGGAATTCCATTGATTCAGTGGTCGATAGGACTGATCCTTGGGTCCTCCCAACCCCTCAGGAACTGAAAGTGCCCTTGTCTGCAATGGAAGTGGCGTATCAAGCTATTACCCAAACCACTATAGATCCCATTCCAAATCCTCTTACAGTCTCGGATGATCTGGAAGAATTTTATATGCCTGCATGGGCAGAAAACTCTTTACATTCCATAGATTGCTTAGACACTGTTTTACCTTCAGATGAAGCTATTCTGGAAACTATGTGTTCACGTGATAAGATATGTGAGGATCTTCATCACCGATCTTATTTCCTTCCAGAGCTAAGCAAGATAGAAAACCAAGAGTTCCATGTGAGACTGTCGGATGATGTTGATACACCCGTCCATCCTTTAACTAGGGAAGGAGTGTTTGCCGAGGGGAATATGGCAAACATTTCCACTACTATACCAATCAACATCTCCGTAAATCCAGATGTCGTGGAAAATATCTATATAGGTGCAAACTGCTCTCCAGAGGAGATTGCCATTTATACTGCCCTTTTCAAGGAATTCCGCGATATCTTTGCCTGGTCATATGAGGAGATGCCAGGCATTGATCCATCTATTGTTCAACATGAGATCCCAACCTATCCTGATGCTAAGCCGGTTCGGCAAAAATTACGCCCCGTGAACCCGTGTAAAGTGGCGGTTGTGAAGGCAGAGGTAGAAAAGCTGTTGAAAGCAGGTTTTATATATCCCGTTGCTTTGACTGAGTGGGTGTCCAACCTAGTCCCCATTGATAAAAAGCAAGGGGCTATTCGTGTTTGTACGGACTTTTGAGACCTTAAAAAAGCCTGTCCCAAGGACAACTACCCTACACCGTTTATTGACCAAATCATAGATGCATGTGCGGGTAGTGAAGTATTTTCGTTTATGGATGGTTTTTCTGGCTATAATCAAATCCAGATCAAACCGAAAGACCAGCATAAAACGGCTTTTATTTTCCCTTGGGGTACATTCGCGTATAGAAAAATGCCCTTTGGATTGAAAAATGCAGGGGCAACCTTTCAAAGAGCCATGAACTTTGCTTTTCATGATATAAAAGCCATTGTCGAGCCTTACCTGGATGATATGCCTGCTCATTCTCGCAAGAGGATCCAGCATCCAGATCATTTACAGTTGATTTTTTAGAGATGCAGGTACTATAAAATCCACTTGAATCTCCACAAGTGTATTTTCTGCGTCGAATCAGGTAGATTGCTTGGATTCATTGTCTCTAGTAGGGGCATTCAGGTGGATCCCTTAAAAGTCGAGGCCATTGTAAATCTGCCTCCTCCTCGCTCACTTAGGCAACTTCAAAGTCTACAAGGTAAGTCTAACTTCCTTCGATGTTTTATCGTTAATTATGCCAAGATCACAAAAGGTTTCATGCGCCTGCTTAAACAGGACACCCCATTTGTATGGGATGAAACTGCACAACTCGCGTTCGAGGCATTGAAGAAAGCCTTGTTGTCGGCTCCTTTATTACGCCCACCAGATTACTCCAGGGATTTTTTATTATATCTGGCCGCGTCGGAGTCTACCATTGGGGTAGTGCTAGTTCAGGAGGATGACAAGCTCATTGAGCATGTTGTCTATTATCTTAGCCGCGCTCTGGTTGGACCTGAGCTTTAGTACTCCCACATCGAGAAGTTAGCCTTAGCGGCTGTTTATGCTGTATAGAGGTTACGGCACTACATCTTACTGAGGACCACTACTGTAGTGGCGGATGTAAACCCTTTCCAATATGTTTTATCCCGATGCATTGTTGGGGGAAAATTCAATAAGTGGATAGTCATTCTCCAAGAGTTTGACTTGGTTTTCCAATCCGCTAAATCCAAAAAGTCCTTAGATTTTGCCGAGCTTATAGCAGAATTCCCTACGGAAGAAGATGTAGTGGTTCAAGATGACTCATTCCCAGATGAGCACATCTTCCTTATATCAACCTCTGATCCTTGGTATGGAGATATTCTCATATATCTCTAGAATTTGAAGTATCCTACCGCTTACTCTAGGGAAGACCGACGCAAGTTACATCTTCATGCTAAAAACTACCTCATAATCGGAGATACATTATATTGAAGAGGGGTAGATTCTATCTTGCGTCGCTTCCTTACTCATGAGGAAGCGGAGATTGTCCTAAATGATTCCCATAGCGGAGCGTGTGGGGGTCATTTATCTGGGTTAGCAATGGCCCAGAAGATATTACGTGCCGGGTATTTCTGGCCCACCATCTTTAAAGATTGTGTGGAAGCTGTGAAACGTTGTCATCCATGTCAGCTTTACACCATAAAAATGCGGTCGCATCCTACTCCCTTGTTTCTTGTTGTCTCGGTAGGCCCCTTCATGAAGTGGGGGATCGATTATATGACATGCAACCCAGCCTCGGCTGGGGGGCACAAATACATCATTGTCGCTGTCGACTATTTCACAAAATGGGCAGAGGCAATGCCTACTTTCAAAGACAATGGGGAAACGGCAGCTTACTTCGTGTTTAATCAGATTATTGCTAGGTTTGGTATTCCCAAAGTGATTGTCACTGACCATGGCAGTCATTTCCAAAATCACATGATGACAGAGCTGACCACCATGCTTAGATTCCGACAAGAACATTCTTCTCCTTATTATCCGCAAGCAAATGGTCAGGTCGAGACTGTAAACAAAAATTTAAAAACTATACTTAAACGTACTATTGATGTAGCCCGTTCAAATTGGCACATCATGTTATATCCTGCTCTTTGGGCTTATCGAACCAATGTCAAAATTGCTACGGGTTTTTCCCCCTTCCAACTCGTTCACGGGGTGGAATCTATTACACCGATTGAATGCGAAATCCCATCCTTGCAGATAGCTATTCATGTGCTACCTAACACAACTGAGCTTGAAGAACGGTTGCTCCATTTAGAACACCTTGATGAGCAACGTAGAGATGCGTTGACTGCAAATCAAGCCCATATGAATAGGGTTAAATCTCAATATGATAAAATGGTCAAACCTCGGTTTTTCTCTGAGGGGGAACTTGTCTTGCTCTGGGATCAAGATAAAGAGCCCCTAGGGGAAGGAAAATTCAAGGCTATGTGGTTGGGACCCTATGTTCTGTCTAAATTTTTGAGTAAAGGTGCATATGAATTAGTGGATTATGATGGGAATAAGCTACCTGAGCCTAGAAATGGGCTCTACCTGAAGAAGTACTACGCCTAGGCTTAGCACTTTTTCTTGTATATTAATGTATGTATTTTTATGTGCATTAGGTTGTCAGTTTCATTTTTTATACTATCTGCTGGTTGTTGCAGATGTCTTCCGAGATGTATGTAGGTTTTGCTGATGGCGCCAGTCGTCACACTTGTAACCTGGCTTCGGTAGCATGGGTTATCTACTCCCCTTTAGGACAGCTTGTTGCTGCGGGTGGCGCTTGTCTAGGTCCTGCTTCCAATAATGTTGCTGAGTATAGCGCTGTTATTGAGCTCCTATGGGATGCCTTGTCACAAGGCATCACCCAGCTCGAAGTCCGTTTGGATTCTCAGTTGGTTGTTTCCCAGCTCAATCGAGCTTACCAGGTGCGTAATCCTATATTGTTGCGTCAGTTCATGCAAATACGTTTACTGGAAAGACATTTTGAAGTTATTACTTTTAATCACATTCCAAGAAACCAAAATTCATTAACTGATGCATATGCTAATTATGTTTTGGACTGGCATCTCACACACATTCCATAAAATAGACAGCAAATATATAAGAAACATTTGTAAATAAACTGACAACCAAAACCAAATATATATATATATATATATATATATATATATATATATATGTAAATATTTTTTCATACATAGGATAGGTCAAGTCTGATCCGTAGATCCCATCATGTACAAAATATACAAAAAGTGGATCAACATCCATCAAAATGGCTAAAACTAAGCCTACCCGCCATGGCCATTGGGACCTACTTGGTCCCCGTGATCTCTGTGCCCCCTGGCTTCCTTAGCCTCCTCAGCTTCGGCGGCCTCCACTGCATCTCTATATACACATACTGCTCTGGCTACCCATCTGAAAAGACATAGCCAGGCTAGTGGAACCCCAACTAAGGACTCCTGCATAGCTACAGGGAGATGCTCTATCTGTATCGTAGGTACTTGCTCGGTTAGCCTACCTAGCTTCTCCTCGAGTACCGTGACCAATCCTGGGTCTCCCCCTGCAACAGGACATATGAAGGTACGTGGGTGCCCTACTGGGCGGACTAGTCCAATATCTGCATTTTGACACATGAGTAGGGTTAGACTTGTGCATATGTATATATCTTATCATTAGAAAATCCATAAAAATTTTATAATGATAAAAAATAAAAAATGACTTACCCATCTCTCCCCATGCTCCTCCTGGATGGAGGACTAGGTCCAGATCACCTCGAAAATCTAATCCGGCATATGGAAACTGCTCCAATGCTGGCACCTGCCATTCCCACCATGTATAAAAATCGTCATCATACATACTCTGTACTACATCTCCTCCTCCTTGACGGAGGAAGATATCTCCCCACCGGCTCAGCCTCGGCTGCCGTGGATGATGAACCTGTAAGGGTATCGCAGGACTCATAGCTGGCACCCTCTCAAAGAAGAACGCTACCAGTATCCTAGCATAGCTAAATTTCTTCCATCTCCCCCTCCTACAGTCAGACAATTGCCTCCTCATGATGGGGGCAATCCCTGTACACCAATCAAAGAGTGTGCCTCTAAAGCAGTCCACCGCCACTCTCATCTGAGTCCTGGTGGCATGATGTAGTCCTGATGACCCTGAAAGTCTAACAATAGTACTGGCCAATACCTGCAGCGTAAAGTCCTATATGTCTACGATGAGAACGCTACTACCCTTCTTTTGAGTACCTGGCCTGTAGAATACGTCAACATAGTTCTGGACACTCAAGGGGTCACCACCCCTGCCAGTGCCCTCCAGGTTCACTGGTGCTCCCCGATGTGATAATCCGGTAATGAAATAGATGTCCTCTACGGTAAGCTCCAAAGTCTCACCTTGGATGTTGAACATCCCCAGGTCATGGTCCCAATAACTGACCAAGAACTCTAATATGCGGACATTGGCCCGCATGGGTGATGTGCAGAAAAACTTGAATAGCCCACTATTCCGCAATTCTTGGATAGTAGGCGGGCTTTGGAGAGCCGCTTGGTCCATCATCTCATGTTCCCTCTCCATCCACTCTAGCACCATATTTTCTTGACAAAAAACACATAGTGTGATTCAGTAACTCATCATAAAAATTTAAAAATTTGACCTATTTTTAAAGCTTTTAGCTATGGCGCAGTATGCGCGACTGTCCATTGGGACAGCTCGCGAGTCATGCGCGGCTTCCCTATGCAGCAACTCACGCATCAAACGTGTATGCGCGGCTTTCCTATGCAGCAACCCGCGTATAGATTTTGCCATTTTTTATATTGATGAATTAAATTGAATTGACCATTAATTCTAAAATTTGTTTGGATGAAATTAAAGAGCACAGGGTGTAGATTTACCTGACACTGACGGATCTGAATTCCACCAGTCCAATTGTCCACAACGAGTGATCAAAGTTAGAGGGTAAAACTTTCCTTTTTGGTTCAAAAAGTGCAATGGTGAGAAATGTTTTGTTTTTCAAACTATTTATAGAAAAATTATTTCATAAAGTGGGTTTTTTCTATAGTTTGAAACGTCAATTGATTAATACCATCCCTTTTTGTGCCTTGGAACAGGTTTACTAACTATTTCAAAGTGTTGATGCTTCTATAGGGTGGTTTTTGCCCTTCCCAACACATGTTGGAAACTTATCACTCCACATTAACCTTCGTATGCAACATTTTGCCACGGACTATGGTATTTTAAGCCATTAGTCCCTTGTCTCTACCATTGTTCTTGATCCCTATTTCATGAGTATCATCCTTATATGCCTTTGCCATCCTTTGGTACTCATTCCGTCACTGTTTCAGGCCCAGGGGTTTCCTCATAGCTATTTTTCATGCCAAATAGAGCTTCTTCTGAATCTCTCTTTATAAGCTATCCCTTTATAGGACTCCCCGCCCTATGGAGTTTCTTTAGGCCTAGGTCTGACTCCTTCAAAATAGACTTGATTGCCGAGTAAACTTGTTCGTTCAGGCTCGTTAAGAATATGTGAATGGGCATCCGCATTGGTGGTAGGTTATCTATTTCTCGGACCATGCGGAATAATACGAGAAAGGATCACTCTCTTTTCTTCGGAATTGAGAAGAGTATTCTCAGGTATAGGTTTATCACTTTTTCGGACCTGAGGGACTAAATTTACGGAAAAGGAACACCCGGTTTGAGCTTACTTTTTATTTTTCGTGCTCTGGACCCAAACATGAAAAAGATTCCGAGTGTACTTTGTGTCTTTGTCATGCTCGTTAAACACTAAAGAACAAAGCAACGAGTTTATTGTTGTAAGCCCCATTTCTCGTAACCAAATGGATCTTTCCGAGTGATCTTGCTTTCCTTCACACGCGTAAAACTTAAGCTATTTTATGTTGTTATGGAAGGAGCGTTGGGTAGGTGGTAATTTAACCTTTTTCGGACCTCCCCAACTAAGTACGAAAAAGGTTCACCTTTTCTTCTTCGGAAGTTAAGAGAGTTCTTCTGTGGTTTGTTTTATACTTTTTTGGCCTTAGGAGACTAAATTGGACGAAAAAGGACCCCCCTGGAGTCTTCTTGGCATTTTCAGACTCTCTAAATATGAAAATACCAAATGAGCATGTACTAGTTCGGGCTCATTAAATCCATGGATCAGTGTATCAAGCATTATTTTCCCATCTCTTCAAGCTTGTTAAAAAATGAAGAGGGAACCGAGTTGGCTTTCCTGGACTTGTTAAAACTTAACAGGGAAGGTAAGGAAGAAGTTTTCTCTTGTTTTCAATAATGGCAGCATGTCATCCTTGAACATAGCACTCTTTGCTTTCCGATATCCATGTTTCAGTATACACTTGTGTTTAGCTATCCCTTTGAGTTTTGACTCCTCCTCTTGTCCATTATACCTGGGGAATCTGATCATGTCTCCTACATGACAGATAAGTCTAGTTGTTCTATCTATCCGTTCTATGCTGCCTTGGGTCATCTCTGTGTCGTGCTCACTGTTCAAGGATTATACCTCGTGTCTGATCTATCACCTGATCCTATTACTATTATATCTATTATCCATTTACTTGTGTCTACCTTCTTTTTCCCAGTTCCTAGTCACTCTTGTGATCCGTTGGAGGATCTATTGCCTTCCCTATCACAGTATGGTTCCGTTTCAGTGCCTCCTGATGATGATGACCTAGAGCTTTGATGATGGTACCTCTGGATTCACTTTCATCATTGGTGAACTCCTTTGCTTCAGTTGTCAATTATCATCTATTGGTTGACAAACTGTTGAATCCTTTCCATGTTCGACTTCAGCTTACCCTTATTCACATGGCTTGGATTGTACTGGTTCTTTGGGACCTTTTATGAAGACCTTAGTTCCTCACTCATGAACTAAGTTGCGTAAGACTATGTTCCATTCCTATATCCGGCTTCCAGATCTTTGAAGACTCATCATTATTGTATTGTGGCTTTGCTCCACCTTTGTAAATACCTGGTTTTTACCCGTATCATATGATGTACTCAAATATTGTAAAGGATCTAGTGTTCCAGTAAATTGAACATAGCATCCTCAGATATAATTTTGTTTATGACATTACTATGTATTTGTTTCAGGTACTCCTTCTGCTCCACTGGATTTCTGAGTTTCTCCTGAGATAGATATTATAATGTATTTCAGCCATCGTTCCCCTCTGACCTCACACATTAGGGGGCATCTATTATACACCTGATTGGCACCTCTCCGTCTGAGTGTTGACATCCCTAAGGTCGGCACACAAAAGGACACTTATGGATTGAGGTTTGCCTAGTTTCATTATACCTTGGTTGATGATGAAATACATTGCCTATATGCCCAGCTTATTACTTTGCCATTTTGAGATTTTGAGTAGCATACGCGACTATATCTATTGGCATCTCGCGCATCATACGCGAGTATCATGTTCAGCAGATCGCACATACCTGTATATGCGGGCTACACTTGTATAGAGTCGTGTATCATACGCGGGTTTCTCTACTACGGACCCGCGTATAGTTTCCTCAAAATTAATATTTAAAAACACTCGATAATGGAAGATTAGTTCATTCATTTAACTTAATCTTCCTAACTTCTATAACCTCCCTAACCTTCGAGAACTGCCTCATTTCATCCATATAAATAGAGGCCTTGGGGAGGGGGTTTGATATACATACTTGGAGAGCAAAGTTATGCTGTTGGATTGTCTACAGAAATCTTTGGAGCAGAGAAACTCAGAGTCCTTTGGTGACAGAGGAGTCCTTGTTCATACATTGGGTTGTAACCTAAACTCTTTCTATTATTGTTAATAAAGATATTACTTCTTCCATATGTGTTTCATATCTTGTGGATTGGTAAATGTTTACATTTCAATATGATATATGATTTTCCTAACCTGCATCTATATATATGAATTGCTTTGTATCTGGAAGAGTGTTTATTAACAGGTGAAGGAGGAATTATCCTGGAGACTTTGGAAGCGGATCAAAGAGGAAGAAGATAGCAAGGATCAACCTTCGTTTAATACAATTAAGTCCTTCTACTTTCCTATTTCCTATTCTGTGCTTTTAGATTCAAACTGTCTGCAAGTAATGAGTATGTTGGTAACCCCCCAGACCTAGGTTATTAGGTGAATTATCCTGTACAACAGAGATGTTTTATTCCTTTGTTGGGATGTTACTATTGTATGTGTTCATCATAGATTCATGAGGTATAAACTCTATTATAAGTCGGTTCAATAGTACCCTCTTGAATATAATATAATATTGTGTTGTGTCTTCCTAGGTGAATTCAACCTTGTAAGTTTGTTGGGGTAGATTTGTTAGGGTAAAAGTCAAGTAACAAAAAGAGTATAAATAGATTAGGTGTGCTCCTCATTTGAACACACACACTCACTTGTGTATAGCGCATAGGAGAGAGAGAGAGAGAGAGATAGAGAGAGAGAGAGAGACCATCAAGGAGAAGGAGCACCTGTTTTGGGGTTTTATCTTATACGTCTATATAGAGGAATTTTTGTTGGGTTTTCTTCCCCTTAAGGGCTTCCGAGGATGAATCTGTGTCTATATTGTGAGTGTGTTTCTCTTAGTGATTATGTATATCCTATTGTTGTTAACTTAGATTAAACACTAATGATATCAAGCTAAGCATATGAAATCTTAACATTGTGTTCCATTTTGTGTAAATCACTACCGAATTCTCTAAGTTTTGGTAGCTCTTAATATTTCTACTTTGAATGGGTTGTTGCCAAATGGAATTGTGGATATTAAATGTAACATGCACCTTTTCATTTATACATGTAGTTTTAATTATACGTCATTGAATTAACAAAAATATGGGTTCATTTTGGGTGTTTGAATGACAAGGATCCTCACATAATCTCTCCATGCAACCCTCCTGCAATAGTTTCATACTATAGCAAGTATAAACACAGAGACCTATAATTTCAATATAGAAAGTATGTCCACAATGTGAGCATCGATGAGGAACAACTGGCCTGTACCTAGAAAAGCTAACTTGGCTAGATGATGGCTCAACAACATGTGGTCTATCATCATTATAGGATTTATCTTCAAAATATTTTGCTACAAATGCACCATGTTGCACTATACTGTGTGTCAATGATGATATGATAGTACTAGTGACTTGGATCATATATCCAAGCTAAGGTGTTTGAGGGTGAATATTGGGAATGTGTCTAGGAACAATTGACCCTCTCAATGGGTTGCATATACCATTTTAGCAATCCTAAGGTAAGCCAATATAAACCCCATCGAATTAACCAATGTAAAAGTAACTAATATGGATACCAATAAAGAACTCAACCCATCATTTCCAAAGAAAATACAAGGGAACCTCCCTATTATTATAGGGATGTTTATTAAACACCATAAACCATCAATCCATCCAGTGGACTTTCCATGGTTGAAATTTGCACCAATCCATACAAAGATGCCTTTTCTCAAAATTAGGCATGGGGACTTCACTTAGTGAACCTCTCACATAGCATGTGCGATCGTGGGATATTAAAGAATACCCTTAATTTCGAGAGATATTGACCCAAAATATTTTTGTTGAAACCCCCTCCCAATACTTAAAACTTCCTTCCCACCCCTTTTTATACCTAAATCCTTATAAGCCACCCTACCCACCCCCACCTTAAACCCCTCATCCCCCCAATACCTACAATATATTGGTTTAATTTTTTATAATTTTAAAACCCACAATATGAACTAACGTAATAGGATATTGGTAAACAAGTGAAGCCCCTGTGAAATTAGGTGGTTGGTGGTTGGATTATGTCCCCTCAGTACACACACACACACACACATAGTTTGTGGTTGGATTATGTCGATAACGATCAAATGCTTGAGACATAGCAATGGAACGGAAGATAGTTTGGAATTTTTTTTATTCCTCATATTCTTCTAGTTAATCGGATTCAACTCTGAGTTATCCATGCCTAGCTACATGTTATCACCTATTATCCATTTATCAATTATCGGTTAATATATATATGTATGTATGTATGTATGTATGCATATATATGTATATATATATGTATGCATATATATACATCCATCCATCCATACATACATACGTATATATATATTTATATATGTATGTATATATAATCTCACATTATTTTATTTATCTTTCATGAATTGTTGGTTATCCATTCATCGCTTACCAATTATTTTGTATCTCTTTTTTTTGTAATTGTTTATTTTTAATTTTTGAAC
The DNA here is from genome assembly GCA_001517045.1 of Pseudotsuga menziesii. Classification (NCBI taxonomy): domain Eukaryota; kingdom Viridiplantae; phylum Streptophyta; class Pinopsida; order Pinales; family Pinaceae; genus Pseudotsuga; species Pseudotsuga menziesii. The sequence goes on from LPNX010779287.1 coordinate 138,823, forward strand.
CACTACCATAGAATCAATCTAGACAGTACACTTGTTTCTTCTCCATCCATAAATGAAAAAGCATAGATCATAGTCCACCCCAAATATAAAGTAAATATATGTCTATCAACATAAAATGAAATATATATAAAATCAAATTGGAAAATTGAGCTTATGTGTTATAGATGAAAATGGTAGTGGGTGGATGGTGGGTGCATTTTCCATCCTCATAGAATCACATTCTCTCCTAGTAGGGGTTTTTTGTCAGTTTTGGGAAGGTCGATTCAACAAATGTGAATCGACCAGCCCCTTTTTTAAGGAGAGAGTAATGTGCACACATTTTTTTGTGTGTGTGCTCAGTGACGTGCACATGTTGCTTCATTACATTTTCTTTGAACTTAAGCCGTGGCATTGTTTCATGGAGATTTGGAAGCAATCAAAAGTTGATGATATCTTACCAAGCTAATGACGAAACATGTCTTTGAGAAATTTGAGGTTGATGGAGGTTGATACACTTGCAACATCATCTCACTTGTACATATATAGTTCCTCAAACTTCATCTCTTCAATTTTTATATATGTAGGCATGTATGTATGCATAGGTGAGGCTAAGATCTAACTGTAGTGAGTTATGAATCAATCAACATAATAGTTATTTTGTTGTAGTGAATAGTATGTTTATCTGATTGTTATAATTTTAACTTCACTTTACTTTTGGCCGAGAGAAATGTGCTAACCTCCAGTTATAGTTAGCTTGTTCAGATTCCTTTGATGTTGCTTAATTATACACGATGCATCTTGCATTCTTTTTTTCAATTGCAATATAATAAAAGCATACATGGGATAAAGATATATAGCAGTGCTGATGTGTCCACTTGAAAATTAGATATTTTATTGATTTATAGACAATATTAGTAAAAAATAATTACATAGATTCTTATGCCAATAGGTTTATATGTCTTAGAATTTTGGAGTGGGCTACCATTTATGCTTTTTCATTTATGGACGATAATGAGAAAAGTGTATTCTCCATATTGATTTTATGGACATCGTCCAAAATTCATAATTAATAATTTAAAAAAATAAAAAATAACTTATTTAGCATCTAATAAGTACAATTCCTGATAGTTAGAAAATTAAAGTTCAACTTCAACTATTAGATGGTTAGATACAACTATGAGCTTAACTCCATTTATGATACAACTATTGTGATATATTAAATTAACTACTAGATACAACTATTAGCTTAACTCCAATGATTCTACAGCTATTAGTTTCACTTCAACTCTAATCATGGTTGTATTGTTTAACTATTATATTGACTACAATTCATGATAGTTGGAAATATTAAACTTAAACTTCATCTATTTAAATGTTAGTTACAACTATTTGATTATTAGATACAACTATGAGCTTAATTCAATTGATGACACAACTATTAGCTTAACCTCAACTCCAATAATGATTTTTAGTCGAACTACACTTCTTAATATATTACTTTTTAAATTAACTGTTAGATATACCAATTATCTTAACTCTAATGATTATACAACTATTAGCTTAACTTCAACTGTAATCATGGTTATATTGGATAACTATAAAAGTCAAACTTCATTGCCATTGCATTTGGCAGTGTAGCATTATCAAAACAATAGGTTAAATAACGTACTAAAAAAATGCTAACATCAATGCAATCTTAAACTATGTATTAATAATTTATTATAGATATCAATAAGTCAAATATATACATATTAATCTTAATAATATATAGTTGTTTCTAGTAATTAGTTTCAACTATCATGTGAATATATAATAAGATGTTTGGCGACCAAAAAATCTCTACCGAGCCAATGACTGGTACATGCTCCTGAATCTAAGACATGATAGAATTCAGCTGCAATATTTGACTAAGAATGAGTAGCATTCCATCAAGTTATTCCAAAAGATGCACATGTCAACGACGAATGCTCGAACAGGAGAGCATTTTCATTAATGAACAGATGGTAATCATTTCCAAATTCTTCTATGGAGGACTGGCTGTTGTCAACAGAAGCAGGCATGGTGATGCCGGTGGAGTTAAAAGAGCAATCTACAGAGCCAGGCACTTCACGAGGTGGTAACGAAATCCTGCGTGGCTCTATTATTAATTCATCACATGTCGATAATTTTGCAGTCTCATGTGAGAAATATAGTTTATGTTCGTGAAGTGCCAATAAACAAAAAACTAATTTTGATTTTTCTCAGGAGAAGCCACATCCACGATACATCCACGATAATGGTGGACGTCACTGAATTGACATCGACACGATAAGGAAGGATATTAAATTTGGTATCAGTGTAGGGTGTTGTTTAAGCTTCAACTTTTTATACGTGAAATAGCAGTTCTTGATTTCGTTGTCCGTACGTAGCGACAAACGTGCTGCAATTTGAGACCACATGTGTGGCAACGATCATGTTACTCATTTCCCAATTTGGTGAACCTATGAGCAGGGAATACATGGCGGTGAAATATATTCTTGGAAGTAAAAAAGGAACACAGAAACCTGTTCTCAAGATTGAATTGCAAGTATATGATAAGTTTTTTTTCTTGGGGTGAGAATTATGACGCCAGCCGTGAAGAACCTCAGCAAATCAATATCTTATTACGTGAATGAATGTTACATATAAAGGAGATTAAAACCGTTATCTATAGTTAGATAACGAGATTATTAACTAGATTTTACTAACTAATAACTGAAATATTATTTACAATGTAATCTCGAAAGATTATTCAACATTCGCCCCTTAATCCGAAGGGACATCTGACATGCCAAGCTGCATTCTAAAATTTTCAAACTTTTCACGGCCCAATGCTTTAGTAAAGATATCTGCAATTTGCTCTGAAGTAGAACAATGTGTCAGATGAATGGTTTTGGCCTCAACATGATGTCGAATCAAGTGATATTTGGTGTTGATATGTTTGGTTCGATCATAGAATTTTGGATTCTTGGCCAATTGAATTGCAGAAGTGTTGTCAACAAAGAGAGGCGTGGAAGTCATTTGTTTCTCCTGCAAGTCTTCAAGTATTTTACGAAGCCAAATGATTTCTTTTGTGGCTTGAGCTGCTGCAACATATTCGGCTTCAGTTGTAGAATCAACAGGAACAGATTGCTTTCATGATCTCCATGTGATCGATGTTGATCCAATGTTCATCAAATAACCTGAAGTAGAGACCCCATGCTCTTTATCTCCATCAAAATCAGAATCTGAATAACCAGTGAGATGAAAGTCTGAAACTTTAGAATATTTGATGCCATAAGATTGAGTGTCTTTTAAATATTTGAGCACTCGCTTTGCTGCATTCCAATGACCTTCACAGGGATGATGCATAAACCTGGAAAGTATTCCTACAACAAAATTTATGTCAGGACGAGTAGTAGTAAGATAAATTAAAATTCCAACAAGCTGCTTATACTTTGTTGGATCTTCAAATGTGCTACCTTCATTTGAAGTAAGCTTTAGATTCTGCTCCATTGGTGTTGAAACATGATTACAATCCTGCATACCAAATTTGTTTAATAACTCTCCAACATATTTTTTCTGAGAAATGAAAATGTGCTTTGGTTTTTGATCTACTTCAAATCCTAAATAATAATGTAATAATCCCAAATCTATCATATCAAAATCCTTTTTCAACTCTCTTTTGATAGATACTATATAATCGTCATTATTTCCTGTGATAAGCAAATCATCCACATAGACAACTAGATATACAACCGATCTTCCAACTTTCTTGACAAATAAAGTTGCATCATCTAGATTGAAGTGCTTATAATTCAATTTGAGAAGATGTTCAATTGACTTTTCATACCAAGCTCGGGGTGCTTGCTTTAAACCATATAAATATTTGACTAATTTGCATACCTTATGTTCTTGGCCTTTGATAGCAAAGCCTTCAGGCTGATCCATATACACATCTTCTTTTAAGTCTCCATTCAAAAATGTGGTTTTAACATCCATGTGATGTATCTTCCATTCTTTTTGTGATGCTAATGAAAACAAAGTTCAAATGGTGCCCCATTTAGCTGTAGGAGCAAATGTTTCTGTGTAATCAACACCTTCTTTCTTTGCATACCCTTTTGCTACAAGTCTTGCTTTGTGTTTGTCAAGTGAACCATCTGATTTATACTTATTTTTATATATCCACTTGCATCCAATCGCTTTGGTTCCAATTGGAGGGTTCACCAACCTCCAAGTTCCATTTTTTATGAGAGCACCATACTCTCTTTGCATGGCACTTTTCCATACATCACTATTTACTGCTTCTCGAAAAGATGCAGGTTCATCAAATGCATGAAAGTTTAATTCACAATCTAATGTTACAAAATCATCATACCTTTTAGGAAATGTCTTGGTCTGCATTGATCTACGAACTTCTTCTTGTTGTGGTGTTCGCTCTATTTCTTCTTTAAGAGCAGGTTCTGCATTATCCATGATACTTAGTTTATCCATTCCATTAACAATATCATCAACTGTCTCATCTTTTGTTTCATCAACTTGTGTATTAGAATCATCAACTTGTGTATTAGAAGGAAATTCCAAAACTTGACCTTGACTTAGAACAGGAATCCCCCCTTCAAGATTTGGAAGTTCATTATCCATTTCATGATAGATTTTTTTTGAATGAAATCTATCAAGCTGAGCAAGTTGTTTATCAATAGTGAGGGCATCTTTCTCAAACTCAAGAAATATAACATCTCTAAAAACAATAAACTTCATGTTATCTTCATCATAGAATACATAAGCTTTAGAAGTATTAAAATATCCCAAAAAAATACACTTCCGACTTCTTGCTCCCAATTTATGTCTTTGTTGCTCAGGAATCAAAGCATAACATGTGGAACCGAAAATTCTAAAATGCTTGACAGCTGGAACATGATCATGCCACATTTCATAAGGTGTTTTGTTTTGTAGTGCAGTATAAGGACATCTATTCTTAATGTAGACATCACAAAGAACTGCCTCTCCCCAAAACATTATCTTGTCATTTTTAAAAAACATCATTGATCTTACCATATTCAAGAGTGTCCTATTCATACATTCTACCACACCATTTTGCTGTGGATTAGAAGGAGCAGTTGTTTGATGTTTAATACCATTCTCCTGCAAATATTTTTCAAACTCTTGAGATGTATATTCACCATCGTTATTAGTTCGAAGAGTTCCAATAGTAAGTTGAGCTTCATTTTTAATCCATAAGTGAAAATTTCTGAATGTATCAAAAGCTTGAGACTTTGCTTTTAATAAATAAACCCAAGACATCCTCGTAAAGTCATCAATGAAAGTCATGATATATTTGTTACCATTTGCTGATGGAACGGGCATGGGCCCACATAAATCTGAGTGAACAAGACCAAGCTTTCTTGAAGCTCGAAACATAGAATCATTAAAAGGTTGTTTACTGTGATTGCCTAAGATATAAGTATCACATGGGGAAAGTTGTCTTGGAATAGTAGGAAGCCTTTGAACTCCTTTCTGTTTCATAATCCTGAGACTGTCATAACTAATATGACCAAATCTAGCATGCCACAATAAGCTAGAAGATAAATTACTATTATGCTGAACCAAATTTGCAGAATTCTATGAATTGGATGATGTACCATTCAACTTTAAAAGTTTGTTATCTTCCAATCCATTCATTACAACCACATTACCATAAGCTCTTCTAATTTCAATGATACCATCAAACATATGTATCGAATGATTTTGTTGTCTAATTTGCACAAGAGATATTAGATTTCTCTTCAATTGTGGAACATAAAGCACGTCAAGAAGTATATAATCGACAAGTCCTGATAATTTCAATCTAACAGAACCAATTCCCGAAGGTTTTAACTAGGACTTATCTGCCAAATGTACTACCCCATCAATTTGATCACTAAAAGTTTCAAAAAAATCTTTTCTAAAGGTCATATGACATGTGGCTTCGGTGTCCAATAACCAAGTATCATTCCATGAAAACGAAGTACTGAAAGCTTCTTCAATTCCTAGATTACAATGTGCAACAACATAATGTGCAGATTCATGAGGGTTACCTTTATCATTTCCTTTATCTTGTACTTGTTCTTTCTTGTTAACAATTTTATCCCAAGAAGTTCTACAATAACTGGCAGTATGACCAGTTTTTCCACATCTATAACATTGTTTCTCTCCTTGATTAAATCTCCCCCCCCTTCCTCTGTACTGTCCTCTTTGTCCTCTACCTCAACCTCTGCTTCTATTTTCATCCTTTGCAAATTCTTCTTTTGATTTTTGTCCTTTCTGTGCAAGACACAAAGTTTCTTCATTGGGTTTAGACTCCTTCCCAAATGCTTTCTCTCTTTCTGCAATTTTCTCAACAAGTGTTTCAAAGGTCATAGCTTTCATTTGGCCAATAGCTTGAAGTGATTCTAAATAATGAGTATATGTGGGATAAAGAGCTTTAATAAATGCAGTAAGTTGAATGTCAACTTTTACACCAGTTGCATCAATATCATGAAAAATGGCTCTAATTTCAGAAGCAAGTTTCATTGGATCATTCTCTTTTAACTCTAAGTTAAATAACTTCATTAACAATTGTATGATTTCAAGCTCAGAATGTGAATCATACAAATCTTTTAGTTTCTTTAATGCTTCCCAAGCACTTTTGCTAGAAACTAAATGTCTACTCACTTCTTCACTTACAGAGGCAATAATCAAGGCATAAGCCTTCTTATCCTTGCTTTTCCATAATGCTAACTCTTTGGCATTAGTAGGTGGCACTGGTGCACTTTTATCCACTTCATTTATTGCTTCTCCATCTTTCTTATCTTCTAAATTCTTATTTTCACAAATTCCATCCCACATATCATTAAAAATAAGGGTATTTTTAACTTTACGAAACGATTCTTGATAATTTTCTTTTCCAGATAAAATAACTCCAACAATTGAAATTAAAGAATTCATTGAAATTTACTGTGTAGTAAATTTTTGTGTACAAATTACAATCTGATATATTCTTTTCTTTTTAGCTAATGCTCTTTAAAATCTTTTTATCTTCTAAAAAGATTTCCCGAAAGGTTTAACATTTCAATTTTAAAAACCTTGCACTCAAATATAAATGGCTGTTTAAAAACTTTTATTTTCTGAAAAAAACTCCCCAGTGATTTGATAATTAATTTAAAGAAACCATTGCACGAAAATATAAATGGTCGCTCTCTTCCTTTTTCTTTTTCCTTTTAAAAAAGAAAAGAAAAGAAAATAATTCTTCAAAAGAATTACCGGAACAATTTATGTGCAGTCTCCTCTTAATGTGCAGTCTTTGTCTTTCTTCCACAATATTTACTAAGTAGCTCTCATTTCTTCCTTTCTTGGTGATAGCTTCTTTGCTGGCTCCTCCTTCACGGGCTCCTTCTTTTTCACCAAGTCTTTATCACCAATGCTTCGTTGCCTTTGCTCTAATACCACTGACACAGGCCGTGAAAAACCTCAGCAAATCAATATCTTATTATGTGAATCAGTGTTACATATAAAGGAGATTACAACCGTTATCTACAGTTAGATAACAAGATTATTAACTAGATTTTATTAACTAATAAATGAAATATTATTTACAATGTAATCCCGAAGGATTATTCAACAAATTAACCGTGTTTGATGCGAGGGAGTAAGTAGTTAATCCTCCTGAGCCTGCACTAAGACACATTGCAATTATACATTGAACAAGAAGACTGAAATGTAATTAATTAGATTAACGGGAAACGGTAGTCAAATAATAATTGAAATACGTTAGTCACTTAATAATTGAAATAAGCGCTTGCTTGGTGATATTGCTCCAGTAGTAGCTGAGCATGCCATTGTTCATAATATAAACAATAAGTCTCTCATCTTCGTCACGAGACCAGATACCTTTTCATAGCTTTTGTTTGAAGGGAGCCGCAGGTTGGGCATCATATGCGCACTTCATTAATGAATCTGTGTATGTGTGGTGTAGTGATAATCACTCGGCTTGGCTAAGCTTGTGTGTATGTGTGGTGTAGTGATAATCACTCGGCTTGGCTAAGCTTGTGTGTATGTGTGGTGTAGTGATAATCACTTGGCTTGCCTAAGCTTGTAGATATTATATAGATTCAAACACTTACCTGTGTAAGGCTAGGATTCGGATCAGGAACCACATTTTCCATTTCCTATTCATTGAATTGTTTTCTTTCGTATCTACATGATAATTATATACAATTCATATCAATAAAATTCTTTTTTTTCCAACTTTTCAGTAAGAGTCTTGAGGAGTCTCCATAAATATGTAAATAAGACTAACAACATACATCAAATCAGGTTTAGTTGTAGTCCATTACATTAAATTGCCTATCCTTTTTTTATAAAACATAAAATTTAATGTTGGTCCATCATCATTCTTTGTAGCAATGGGGGTTTCTGCTGGTTTACATTTATCCATTCTGAATCTCTTCAAAATCTTAGTAGCATACTTATGCTGACAAATGAAAATACCTTGATCAGGTTGAGTAACTTCCATACCAAGGAAGTACTTCACGAGACCTAGACCAGTCATCTGAAATTCATGATTGTCCTTAATTTTTGAAGCATCAAATTACCAATGAAAATCATGTCATCAGCATAAATACATACAGTCAACATTTTACCTTATTGATATGTTTTTACATATAGAATGAGCTCATTGTTGCTTATGTTGATCCCATTGTTGATGAGATAGGAGTCAATGTTACTGTACCAAGCTCATGGAGATTGTTTTAGACCATACAAGAAATTTTCAGATTAAACATTTTGTGTTCATGACCTTTGACATTATATCAAGGTGGTTGGTCTACATAGACTTATTCTTCAAGAATACCACTGATTTTGTGTTGCAATAACAGGTACAGCTCTGATCATATCCATCCTTGATATAAGAGAAAGGTTTCATCATAATATACACCATATTGTTTTGCATATTCTTTGGCAACCAACCTTGTCTTATGCTTTTCAAGCTCTCCTTTTTTAGTCATTTTGGTCTTATAGACCCATTTGACTCCAATACTGGTTTTGTCTGTATGGATACCAACAAGATCCCAAGTCTGATTCTTCTCAATAGCATCAATATCTTCATTCATTGCTTGTACCCACTGTGCATCTTTTACTGCTTCACTAGAAGTTGTGGGCTGACTGGAAATTAGAGCTCACTGAAATTGCTCATTAATAATAGGTATCTGCTCATATAGCTCCCTCAAACATCAGTTTTTTTTGTTTTTAGGTGGACTCTCTGCTAGTGTTTCTTCTAGCTGTTGTACATCCAATCTTGAAAGTGTGATAGGTAGATGTGACAGATCTGAACTTTCTTGTTGTTGTATGTTTGAAGGATCACTCCATCATTTGTATTCAAGGAACTTCACATCTTTGATCACCACAAAATTTTTGGTGACAGGATTTTACAACTTGTAAGCCTTGTGTTGTTCACTATAACTAGTGAAAATGGGTTGCTCACTCTTCTTATCTAGCTTGCTTCTAAGTTCATCAGGGTCCTGATCAAATGCAATAGAACCAAAAACTATTAGATGTACAACATTAGTCATACTGCCACTCCATGCTTCTTCAAGAATCATGCACACTCAAAGTGGGTGATCTATTGAGCAAGTAGACTGAACATGCAACATCTTCATCCGAATACTTATTTGATAGCTTCTTGTGTAATGGCATGCTACAGTCCATGTTCATGATGGTGAGGTTTTTTCATTCAGCAACTCCATTCTGTTCTAGAGTGTATCTGGTGGTGAACTATCTCTTGATGCCATGCTACTTGCAAAAATATGTAAACTTGTGTGAATCATATTCACCTCCAACCTCTGACATTAGCACTTTAGTGAACTTGTCATTCTCCTTCTTAGTGAGGGCCTTGAACTCTTTGAACTTGGAGAGGTTCTCTAATTACTTATTAAGGAAATAAACTCATATTTTCCTGCTAAAATCATCAATAAATGTCAAAAAATAAAAGCCACCTCCTACGAATTGGGTTTGCATGGGTCCACAGAGTATGAACTATCTCAAGATGTTCGTTGGCCTGAGATGTGCAAGTGAGGAAGTTGTCCCATTGATGTTTTCCACTAATACAATCTTCATAGGAGCTGTATTATTCATGCATAATTGGTAACCACTTGACCACAGACTATTTGTGTCTAGGATATTGATACTCTTGAAGGGAAGATGACCAAGTCTACAATGCCATAACCAGGTTTATCCTAGGCTAGAAACATTATGGGCTACATATTTTGGAACATTAGCACTTCTGAGACTAAGAAGAAATATTATGTTGTTGGCCATTTCAACTTTAGCTATGAGTCTCCTACTGAGGAGTTTATCATAAATGGCATGGCATTTCTCATAAAATCAAAGATCATACTTGTTCTGAACTAATTGGCCTATACTAATTAGATTGATATTTCTTCTCCTAGCTTGATATTCGTGACAACAGAGGAATCCAAACTAGACAAAAGTGACTAGTTCCCTGTCATGTGATTGTTGCAACCGCTATCTAGTAGCCATAAATCTAAGTTGCAATGTTCTTCAGTTACTTGATAGGAGATGAACATAACCTCTAACGATCCTTCTTCTTCTTTAGAGACATTGGCTATGCCATTGTTTTGGTCTGCTTGCTTATTTTTTCATTCTCATTCATAGTGGCCATACTTCTTGTAGTAGTTACACTAAATATTGGACTTATTGGTCTATATCTTGCCTCTCCCCCTCTCACCTTGAAAGTTGTGAGAGTGATTTGAGTTTTCATGATTGGTTTTGTCCTCTGTATGAGGAGACCCTCAACCTCTTCTTCCTCTACATTGTCCTACTCTGCCCATTCTTCCGTCAAGGGAAGCTTGGTTGCTGAAAGCATTTGTCAAGGACTTTTCTTCTTTATTGAGTAGAGCTTCATTAGATAGAAATGATCCCACCAATTCTTCTAGGGGAAACTAAGACAAATATTTTTCTTCTTCTATGAAAGCCACTACCATAGCAAATTTCTTAGTGAGACAGCTTAGAATATTATGAAGAACTACATTCTCTTTGAGAGGTTCGCTATAGGTTTTAAATTGGGTTACAATGCTTGAAACTCTCAAAGTTTCAAACTTTCATTTTCTATAAACTCATGAAGGAAATCCTAGTTTGTTTCCTTCATTTTCAAACTTCCAAACTGAATACCAAGAGTTTGCAATGTTACCATTTTTTCTCGTTCTATTCCCTTGTACAAATAGACGAGCAGATTCCAAGCTTGATGTGCATTGGTAGCTCTTGAGATCCACAGGAAAATGGACTCCTCGATGCAACTTTGGATCAACCATTTGTCTGTGAGATCTTGGTCTTGACAAAATTCTACGACATTCTTCTGGGCATTACTCATTGCGTCGAGAACATTTGTATTAGGTTCTTTGAACTCAGTTTCAACCATTTCCCAACATTTGTTGAGCTAGAAAAATGCCTTCATCTTGATAGACCAAAACACATAGTTTGTACCGGTTAGTATAGATACAGAGATCTGCTTCAATTTTGAGGTGCTTTTGCTCGTAGTAGCCATATTCTTATAACTATTTGATCAATCAATCTAGATGTAGAGATCTCATAGAACATATGGTCCTTTAACGCAGTGACGCAACTTGTATAGCTAGCATACAATGTTAGAAGGGCACGTTAGTCAATGTACTTTTCCTTTGGACAAGGTGTGTCACCGACACTCTTTTCCTTAAGATAATGTGCATCGCCGACGCACTTTTCCTTTGGACAAGGTGTGTCAATGGTGTCTGTGATACACTTTTTGTTCATGCAATGTGTGTCACTGACGCACTTTTTCTTTAGATAAGGTGCGTCACCAACGTACTTTTCCTTAAGAAAGGGTGCATGAGTGGGTTAGTGACACACTTTTCCTTCAGGTAGGGTGTGTCAGTGCTCCTAGAGGGTAAAATAAAGAAAAAAACTCCATTGTCCCTCCACGTTGATGTGTTTTCAATCGTCTCGTCCAACTCTGAGATTTGATATATGTGTGCTTTGCACCTTGTGAAAATCAGACCATGCGCTTTGATACCATGTTAAAGTTACAAGAACAACAATAAAAAATGGAACAATAATTAAATTTACAAGAAAAACCAAAAAAGATGGAACACATAAGTGGACATATTGATTGCCTTCTCATTATTAAGTAGTAGCATAGATAATACTACATAACAACAAAACCATAAATAAATACTGAACTGACATTTGAGTTCATTATTGTTAACAAAGAAAGAGATGCCATGCATTTCTTAACTAAGATAGCTTTTTGATCAAGATCAGAAACAGAGAAAGTAGTAATATTATACAATTGGCCCTCCATCGCCCAAATGGTTATCGTTTCTCCAGCTTTACCTAATATATAGTGGAAGTCATGGTCTAATTGATAATCCTTCTATATTGCAGGAATATTTAAACTGGTATTCGCTTTTTCACTGGGAACGCTTGAGCAACGCAGTTCATCACCAATTGATCCTCCTTCATTGAAGTGATTACAAAATGATTCAGCTGCGAATCTAATTGTTGGTGGACTAAACTGGTAGCACGAGACGGAATTAAGTGGCGCGGATGACTGATGGGTAGGCTTGTCATGATGTTTCAGGCTCGTGTCATCTTCCACGATACTACATCCCAAGAGCTCATTATCGTGATCATGACTGGTACAAACTCCTGAATCTAACACACGAGAAAAGTCAACTGCAATATTTGAATAAGAATGACTCGCCTTCCGTCCAGTTATTCCAGAACATGCATCGTTGAACGACGAATGCTCGAACAGGAGAGCATTTTTATTAAGGAACATAGATTCTTCTATAGAGGACTGACTGTTATCAACAGGCATGGTGATGCCGGTGTAGTAAAAAGAGCAATCGACATCGCCAGCAGCTGGCACTTCACGAGGTGGTAACGAAGTCCTGCCTGACTCAGCTATTATTAATTCATTACATGTCGATAATTTCGCAGTCTCATGTTTACGCAGACATTGCGCTTCCAGACCTGGAGTTATAGACGCATGTGAATCAGAGATGGACACCGTTAACTTGCTGCAATTTGAGACCACCTGTATTGCATCGATTTCCCAATTTAGTGAGACCACCTGTGTAGCATCGATTTCCCAATTTAGTAAACCAATGAGCACGGAATACATTGCGGTGGAATATATTCTTCAAAGGAAGAAAACAAAAGGCAGAAACCTGTTCCCAAGTTTGAACTGCTAAAGTGTATGACAGTTGATGAGAATTCACCGCGTTTGAAGCCAGGGCCTAAGTAGTTAATCCAGCTCAACATGCAGCTTTTTCGGCATCTCTGCAGTCCTGTATGTCAATACTAAAAGTTATTTTTCGGCATCGCTTAACCTTATATTATATAGATTCAACAACTTAACCTGTGTAAGGCCGGGATTCGGATCGGGCACCACATTTTCCATTTCCTATTCATCGAACCGTTGTCGTTCTTTACATAACATGATATTATATACAATATTCTTTTCTCGATTCTCGCTGTTTCACATATTATCGACTATACTTCATTCTCGATCCTTGCTGTTTCTCACACGGCATTATAGTCTTACGGGGACCACAAACACGGCAGTATATAATATTTCTCTCGTTTTCACTGGGACATGAGAATCAACTTGCAAAGAAAAACATATCGTTGACTGTTCGCTCATTGAGTTTCGAATACTGATCAGGCATCCTTGGCCCCTTTTTTTTCTTATTTGTATCTAATTCTTTTTTTTTTTCATCCACAACCGCAAGAAATCAAATTTTCTAATTGATACAACACTTTATCGCTTAACAGACGAACTGCGATCAAATTTTCTAATTACTACAGGATTCTATTTCTCAGGTAATGAACTGAGATCAAATTTTCTAATTAATAAAAAGTTCTATCGATGAAGAAATGGTCTCACATCAAAATTTCTAATTAATAAAAAATTCTATCGCTCTTTTATATAAACCCAGTCACGTTTTCCTTGCATCTAAGATGATGTGGCCACATTAACCATAGATTCTGAAACTATGAATTATGGAGGTACTGAAATAAAGGTTTTATTTTTATTTTTCATCGTTATTATGTAATCGGTATATTAAATTGAGAATATTTAAGTTAACACATTTATATAGTTTGTGGTTGAATGATCTTTATAAAGATCAAATGGTTAAGAAATAGTTATAGAATGAAAAATAGTTTGGAATTTTTTTTTATTCTTTATATTCTTTTAGTTAAATTGTTTCAAGTAGTGTTCAAGTGTGAGTTATTCATGCCTAACTATATGTTATTAACCACATTCTTTTTGTTATCCAGTTTTTTTTCCTTGGAAAAAAAACATAATTTTATTTCATCATAGACAAAATTACAGTACCTTTTTGTTATCTATTTATTAAGTATAAGTTATTTTTTATATTTCTTTTCTTTCTATTTCACATTCTTCTAGTTAGCTGCCATGAAGTGTTGGTTATATCTTTCACTGCTACTAGTTATCCATTCATGAGCTAGTTACCAATTATTTTTTATATTCTCATTTTCATAATTGTTTATTTCGAATTTTGAATGATTACCATAAAATCAATCTAGATAGTACATATCAGTAGATGAAAAAATATATCCTCCATTCCACTCCAAATCTCAAATAAAAACATCTATCAACATAAAAATAAATAAAAACTAAATATATTAAAAAAGTTAAATTATAAAGATATAAAATAATTAAAAAAAAACTAAGTACATAAGACAAAATGGAAAAGAACTAATCTAAATATATTCAGAATTCTTTTGAAATAATCATTTATTTATTTATAATAAATTGTAGATGATTATATCTCATGTGTTTTGTAAATAACAGTGATGAGTCATGAATAACAACGATGTGTTTTTTTATATCTTTACAAATTTTTATAAAAAAACATGAGTAATACATATATTATAAGGTATTATTAATAAACAAATTTACAATAGATTTATGATAAATTATAATACATAGTTTAATGAAAATTTTGGACTTAAAAAAAAGAAACTTTTGAGAACACTATCACTGCTCGAACACATTAAATAACAGATTGTTTTTATGATGTTACTCTACCAAATGGAAAGATTATTAGGAAGTGCATGGTTTATGTGCATTTAAAGTTGGAATGGTAATAGTTTTTTATGACCATCTTTTAATTACCATGTTTATCTAATAGTTTTTTATTACCACCTTTTAATTACCACATTCATCTTATATCTTTAATTTAATAGTTGTATTACAATTGGAGTTAATCTAATAATTATTCAATATAACTATGATTAAGTTGAAGTTAATCTAATAGTTGTAAAATCATTGGAATTAAGCTAACCAGCAAAGATCCATCTAAAAGGGGATCTACCAAACACCTAGAAGGATCAAATATATCAAGGTCTAAACATTTTTTTTTGAATGGAAGTGTTGAGGAACAATGTAAGGGATAGATGTGTAACTCCTTCCGTGCCCATCCAAGAGTTGACACGTGTCATTTATAAAAGATAATAGAATATTATTACAAAGGGGTTTGCACCTTGAGAAATTTGATCCCTATCGGTGCTTGGTAAATCCCCTTTTAGATGGATCTATGGTGGTTTATTGCACCTAAGAGGTGTATTCTATAGCCCAGTAGGGAAAATATGTGTAACTCCTTCCGTGCTCATCCTAGAGTTAACACATGTCTTTTATAAAAAATAATAAAATATTAAATTAAAAATAACTCGTGAGCTTAAATTAAATTCAAATTATTTATAATTGCATATATATATATATATAAACATAAAATAGATAAACTAAAACTATAAAAATTATATTACACGTTTCCCCTCTAAAAAATGGTTTGCACCTTGAGAGATTTGGTCCCTCTCTGTGCTTGGTAGATCCCCTCATAAATGGATCTATGTTGGTAAAGGGCACATGTCAACTCTAAGATGAGCACGGACTACACATCTCTGCCATAATGGGTTGTAGAATGCAGCTCTTCAAGTAAAAGTAAAAGTGCTAATTGAAATTGAAGTTAAGTTAAAGTTGTGTCATCATTGGAGTTAAGGTAATAGTTGTATGACATTAAATATTTTTATAATTAATATTTAACATTATTTATGGCTAACATATAATATTTTTTATTATTTTGTTATTTTTGTAAGAAAGAACATTACAACATCTCTCATGCATGGCAAGGCCCTCATGAAACCATGGGTTGTTTAGGAGGCCTTGCAAATGGTCTTAAAACCATTTGCAAGACCCTCCTAAACCATAAACAATAAAACCATGGATTGTTTAGGAGGCCTTGCACATGGTCTTAAAACCATTTGCAAGGTCTTCCTAAACCATGTACAATAAAACCATGGGTTGTTTAGGAGGCCTTGCACATAGTTTTAAAACCATGTGCAAGGCCAACATTGTTTTTTTGCGGATAATTCAAAATTTTATTTTTTATTATTTTGTTAGGTAGGAACATTACAACATCTCCCCCATATTGTGTTGTTTTTCTGGTGGACATTTTTTTTTGGCAGATAATTAAATTTTTTGTTTTTTATTGTTTTGCTATGTAGGAACATTACAGCATCTTCACCCATATTAAGTTGTTTTTGTGGCAAACATTTATTTTGGAGGATAATTAAATTTTTTTATTTTTTAATTCTTTTGTTAATAAGAAACATTACAACATAATATCAACAAACTTTACAAAATCTCTCTCATAATGGGCTCTAGAATCCCTCTCACCACAATAACATTATTATTTATGTTTAAAATTTCATATTCCATAATTAACGTAATGTTATTTAATTAGTTTTCGATACCTTGTAACCAAGGTCAAAGACAACGGTCAAAGACAAGGCATCAATTTTAAAAGTTAAATGGAATCATTGCTGATATTTTTTTAAATGATCTTATTTCTAGAGATCATATTTATAACACTATTATTTATGTTTAAAACTTTATCTTCCAATAATTAATGCTATGTTATTTAATTGGTTTTTCTTATATTGTAACTAGCAATAAAAGGACGGTATCAAACACAAGGTATCTATATGAGATTTGCGAGATATATGATACTCGTTAGAAATATATATTTAAATATTTTTTTACTTAATTAATTAGATTGAACTTAAAAAAATATAAATTTTAGTTTATATATCTACTCAAACGTCAAAATGCATGTCAATCATGTTCCGATTAGTTGGCTAGTCGACTTTCTGAACTTCGTATTCAAACTTTATTTAAAAATGGGGTCCATTGTCATCGTTGGATCTTCTCGGGTTTTAAAATATGATGCAAGATGATGAAAAGGTAAACATATAATACACTTACAAGGATGGGCGATATTTCAAATTTTATAGTGTATGTATCAATATATTCATTTTATTTATGGTTGGTGAACATCAATAGACTATAGGTTAACTATCACAAAATTATACTTTATTTATATATTAATTATAAGTCCGTCGTAAATTATAGGTTATTCATGGATTCATGCATCAATTACAAGTTATTCATTTATCAATCATGAGTTATATTTTATATTCTTTTTTATTTCTCACATTCTTCTAGTTATATGACATGAACTATTGGTTATCAATTCATGAGCTATGGGTTATCCATGCGTTAGCTAGCTACCAATTATAGATTCATCCGGTACTAGTTAATTTTTATACTCTTTTTTCTATATAATTGGTTATTTTGAATTTTGAACGACTACCATAGAATCAATCTAGACAATACACTTGTCTCATCCTCATGCAATACTGGAAAAGCATAGATGGTATTCCACCCCAAAATTCGAAGATATAAACACCTATCAATGTAATTAAAGGTTTGTGCATGAGAGAAGTACCTCGAAGGGAGTGTTTTCTTTCTGCTTCATATCGTGTTTTTGGATAAATCCTTCAATGAATTTGGGAATATTGAAGAGTCTAAGCTATGATTATTTAACTGTTTAGCGGATTGTTTTTCTTTCTGCTAATTCTCAAGTTGCCACTTATTTTGCTCAAGCTTTGTTTTTTCTTCCTGCTCGTGTTTTTGTTAACCCTTCTTGTAGCAGAGGAGAGGCTCTGGTTCAATTTTTGCTTGCGTGGATCGGTGATCCAACCAGTAGCCGACAGGTTAACCTTGGCAGCTGACATGTTCACCTTGGAATCTGATAGGTTCACCTTCGACAGGTTTTCCTCGACATGTTCAGCCGACAAGTTTGCATTCGACAGGTCCGTTCCGAATATAGGATACCAACATGCTCTGTGACGGTTGAACTCCTGATCGGTATAACTTCTTGTAACTAAATGTAGCAGGTACTCATCCAACCATCTCAGCATTCTCTATAAGTATGAGCATTATGTAACACATACATCTTTTTTATCATCATTTGATTCCTCTATCTTTCATTGAGTAGAAGTAATAAATTGGTTCGAATTCTTGCATATTGTCTGTGTGTATATTTCTTGTCGACCTATTGTGTTTCCTACTTTGTTGTTCCTTTCTTTATATGTTTCTTCCATAACAGAAATCGACTCATTTAGTCGAGTATTTTCCCCATCGTGCACCTAGGAATGACCTAGATCATTGGTATCATAGCAAGATCTTGTTTAGAGTCTCAAGTTACATAAGCACTTCCATCGAAGTAATTTAACTTATGTCTTTTCAAACATGCTCGCAATCCCAACAACAAAAGTAGACACTTTCTTCGACTTTAGAAAAGATGGCCAAAGAAGTAGACAATAGAGATGCAATCAACGAGATAAAGCAACTCATAGAAAAAGCGCTGGCTCACCAGCAAACCAAAATGTTCACCCAGTTTAACGAGATTCTCATTAAAGTCATTGCAAACTTAGGGGAATCCTCAACGTGGTCTTACTCAGATAAAATAAACCCCTTCAAAGTGCAAATGAATCTAGAAATAGCAAACCTTGAAGGAAATATTGACGTGAAAGCCGTCGACAATTGGGTACAACAATTGGAATCTTCCTATGCGATGAATCAACTCTCTGAAGTGGAGAATATCACAATTGCATCCTTAAAGATGTCAACCTCCGTACACTGCTGGTGGGAGAATCTTTCAAAAAAATGGAAAAAGAAGAGGACCCCATAGACACATGGGTAAAATTTGTCGAATATGTCTGAAAGGAGTTATATCCACTTAAGTACCTTGAATGACAGTACAAGAAGTGTCAGCAACTAAGGAAGTCAAAATACCAGTTTGTACACAATTACATTGACAAGTTCTACCAACTCATGCATAGACTTGGCATCTAAGAGGAAGAGAGATTGTTTGTCCTGAAGTATCTCAGCAGGTTATACTTGTACATTCAATAAGAGATGGAGTTTCTGTCTGTTAGTATGCTTGCAGATGAATTTCATTACACCAGCAAGCTTGAAGCTAAACAAAAAGGAAAAATACATTTCACGAACAAGCCAACAGGTCGAACATCCGACACGAAGTCGCTAGCTGACTCTAACAAGTTCAAGAATCCTTTTCAATAGACTCTGTCAAAGCCTAATCATCAAAATAAGAACTTTCAAAAATACAAGAGGGATCGTAGCAAATAGAACCCTATGGGGAAATGGTGTTATTATCACAGTTCATCATGGCATGATACGTCAGAATGCAAAGATCGAAAGACAATTTTGGAAAAATTGTCGACATCCGACTTGTCTGACAGAACCCTAATAGAGTCTAATCCAGATGCATCAACCCTCCTGGCTTTGACCTCGGCCACTATGAAATCCTCGACCATCGTCGATGAGGAGGAACGAGAGCTCCTATTACATACATGGATATGGGTTCAGAACAATCCATTACATCTGATTGTGGATAATGGTAGCCAAAAGAAATTCGTTTCTGAAGATCTTGTCAATAAATTAGGTCTTGTCACGACTCCACATCCTCATCCTTACAATATTGGTTGGATGAAGGATGGGCATGAACTAAGGATCACGCAACAATACTGACTCACCTACTTCATTAAGCCGTTTGAAGATGAAGTACTCTATCACGTGGCACCGCTTTCCATTTTCAATGCCCTATTCAATAAACCCTACCTATGGGATCGACACTGTACATAATAGTCGCGGCCTTATAAGGTGATTGTCAAAATAAAAAACCAATGGTATGGCTTACTAGAGCGACAACACACATCCATAGTTGCTATCATATCTTCCAATCAAACAAAGAAGCTTATCAATCATGCTCAAAAGTTTTCATTAGTCATGTTAAAGCCTCAACATTCCAGGAATACTGCACCAACAAGTCGACTCATTGACCAACACATTTCTCGACAACAACAATAGATTGACATGATTCTTGAAGAATACCAGAACATATTTCAAGCACCAGATGGAGTACCTCTGCACTGTCAGGTAAAACAATCCATTGAACTTGTTCGTGGCTCTTCATTTCTTAACACATCTTCTTATAGAAGATCCATTCTCGAAAATGAAGATGTTTGTAGGAAAATCCAGGAATTGATCGACAAGGGTCATATCCGCCCCAACTACTCTCCTTGTGGAAGTCCAGTCATCTCAGTTCCAAAGAAAGACGTGACTTGATGCTTGTGCATCGACTCTTAGGCTCTCAACAAAATTTCAATGAAGAATAGATACCCTCTTTGATGGATTGATGAACTCATCAACAATATGAAAGGTGTTAAGTTCTTTATGAAACTCAACCTCAAGTCAGGATACCATTAGATTCCAATCGAGTCCACTAATGTATGGAAAACGACTTTCAAAACAAAGGAAGCATTGTTTGAATTGTTAGTCATGCCTTTCGGCTTAACCAATGCACCTACAACTTTCATGATATATATGGATGACCTTCTACGACCTTTCATTAGTAAATATGTCATTATCTATCTTGATGATATCTTGATTTTCAGTTGATCATGGGAGGAACATGTCAAACAACTTCGACAAGTTTTCGACACTCTCTAGCATCATAAACTATATCTGAATGTGGAAAAATGCTCCTTTGCAATGACCAACATCAAGTATTTGGGGTATGTAATTGACTCTGTAGACATTCATGTCGATCCAGAAAAAGTACAGATCCTCAAAGATTGTCCTATTCCTCAAAACATTCATCAAATAAGAAGTTTTCTTGGTTTGGAGAATTTCTATCGACAATTCATACTTGGATTCAATCACATCACATGGCCTCTAAATCAGTTGATGAAAGGAAATGGGAAAACTATCTTCAAATGGACACCAACAAAACAACAAGCTTTTGAACAAATAAAAAACAAGCTTTGTACTGCACCAGTACTTCGCTTACCTTATCTACATTAGCGCTTTGAGATTGAGACGGATGCATTGGACTATGCCCTCGACACAATGATCTTTTAGTCAGGTCACCTAGTCATATTTCATTCTGAGACTTTCATTGACACGGTCATTAGGTACTCAAAGTATGAAAAATAACTATACATAATTGTGAAAGCTCTCAAGCAATGGAGAAACTACATTCTTGGCAGGGAAATGATCATCCTCACTGAACATAAGCCTTTATAGTTCGCTCCGACTCAGTCGAAACTACAAACAACCCGAAAACTCAAGTGGATTAATTACGTGCAGCAATTTTAGTTGGTAATTAAGTATTGAAAAGGAAAAGCCAATGCCATAGCCGATTGTCTCAGTAGAACACACATTACTTTAATATCTACAGTGATGAGTATGCAGGATTATGACACCACTACTTAGGCGCAATTGTATTTAGTAGAATGTGATTTTTCTACAATCTATTGACAGCTTCAGAATGACAAGTTGTCGAATTTTGACTACTTCCTAAAGGACTCCTTGATATACAAGCTTGGACAACATTTTTTACCGATCGATGAGAACCAACAAAATCTCATCTAGGACACCCACTACAGCTAGACTGCAAGACATTTTGGAGTCATAAAAACACTTTTTATCCTCCAAAAGTATCTCTACTAGACTTCACTTAAATCTGACATCAATAAGTACATTCGATCGTGCGTGGTTTGTGCCATTTCTAAACCACTGAATCGATGACAAGGACTGTATACACCCCGTCCAATTCCTAGTCATCCATGGGAATCTATTTCTATGGACTACTTGATGAGATATCCTACTACCAAACATCAACATGACGCGATACTAGTAGTATTCAGCATATTTTCCAAGATGGATATACTCATACCATGTAAGAAGAATACAAAAGCATAGCAGACTGCTCAACTCTTCTTTGAACATGTGTGGAAACAATATGACCTCCCGACGACCATTATTTCCAAAAGGGATGCCATATTTGTCAGCACCTTTTGGAAAATTGTTTGGAAATAGCTAGATATAAGACTTTGTTTGTTGGATGCCTTCCATCCGCAGATAAACGGAAAGAGGGAAGTTTTAAATCGCCTAGTCATACCATTGCTTCGCATGTACAACCACAAGCCTTGTCGAACATGGGATGACATCCTTCCATACATACAACACAACTACAATTGTGCTCAACACAACTCTACAAGCAAGAGTCCATTTGAGATCTGTTATAGATTTCAAGCCTCGATTCCCATTGACTTAATCAGTTCTTCAACAAAGTCGAATGGCACCAACTTTGAAGGACGAGAAGTGGAGAAATCGTTGAAGTTCAGAGATAAAATATACAACATCTAGAAGAAAGCTCAGGAAATGATGCAATGAGCAAATGCAAATTCTAAATCTCGACATGACAAGCATCATATTCCTCATTCATTCCAAATTGGGGACTAGGTCTGGTTACATCTAAAGAAGGAGTGCTTCACTGGTCCATACAAAAGGATGAAACCTTTGCGATATGGTCCATACAATATCCTTAAAGATATTGGAGAAAATTATTTCTAGCTCACCATTCCTACATGCCTTGTACTACATCCAGTATTGAATGTATATCTTCTTCGACCATATCATGCACCATTGTTGGAACAGAACAACTTGCAGACAATAGAAGTCGAAGACATCGATCTAGATGTTGAGGAACCTCTTCTTTGTGACACCATTATGGGACGATGCATACACCTTACAAGGATGAACTATGTTCCCTTGTTTCAAGTGGCTAAATCTGGACAAGCCCCCGCCCAAGTAAAATGGTACTCTTCTAATGAAGTTTCCAACAAGTTTCCTCACTTGAATGAATACACAATGGATACCATTGTTTCTTAAGGAAGGAGGAATGATCCAACCAACAACTAACAGGTTCACCTTCGACAAGTTTTCCTTCCATAGGTTCTCCTTGGCATCCGAGAGGTTCACCTTTGACAAGTTTTCCTTGACATGTTCAGCCTACAAGTTCGCATTCACCAGGTTCTCCTTCGACATGTCTGCTTCGAGTACAACATACCAACATGCTCTGTGACGATTGAACTTCTGACCATTACAACTTCTTTTAACTGAACATAGTGGGTAGTCGCCCAATCATCTCAACATTCTATATAAGCATTTACATTATGTAACATAGACATATTTATGATCATCATCTGATTCCTCCATCTTTCATGGAGCAAAAGTAATAAATTGGTTCAATTTATTGCATAGTGTATGTGTGTATATTCCTTGTCAACCTAGTTTGTTTTTTTCTTTGTTGTTCCTTTCTTTATATGCTTCCTCCATAAGATAACTCGACTCATCAGTCGACAGTTGTCCCTAGTGTTCACCTGGGCATGACCTGGATCAATCGATTCTGCATCTAACATGAAAATTGAGGAACAAGCGTTGATAGAGTTGTCAATCCTGGTAGAGAGGATTTGATATGTGAGGGATTACATATGGGACTTTAATCCACCATACGAAGGACCAGTACACAATTGGAGGTAATATTAGATGGGATTAGAGATGTAATTGTTCATGTGTCTTTGTTGGACCATCATTTTGATGACCTAGAACATTACGTCTCGACTGAGGGTGCGCAAATTGAGAAGCTGGTCGTTGTTCTAGATCTTAATCATGAAATTTTGATCAGTGTTAGTCTAGTCCTACAAAAAATTCCTATCCAAAATATTTAGATAAGGAATCTATCCATAAGAATATTGCCTCCATTATGGAAATTCCCAACACTCTCACTTAGTTGGGTGAAAATTGTGATGTTTATTGTCTTAGGTTAGTGAATGGTTTAAGTGTTTTCTAATGTTTTGTTTTTGTGTTATTTTACTCAAACACTTTATAATGTTTTTGTTATCATCAATCTTGTAGTTTCCCCAATATAGATATCAAATATAGGATGGAAGAGGGGACACACAACCAAATCTCTGAGCCATCAAAAACCCTAACTCCCAAAGGATGGATAGTTGCCACTTCAATTAGGGATTCCTTCACTTTATGCCACTAGATATGCACAAGTGACAAAGCGGGAGACCCATATCGATCTCAAAAGGACAGATCTAAGAAAAATCACTAGATCAAACTCATGAAAGGGAATACGTAAGGTGACTGTCCGAAACCCTAGATTTAAGGATCATCCACAAATTAAGGATATATGAGTAGGGTGATTATTCTAGACTGAGAATGTTACTCAAGTGGTAATATTAGGTAGCTCATGAAGATTCAAATCATATCTAGGATTTAGGTGTGTCAGTTCAAATGATCAAACCCAGACCTTGGAGGGATTTAAGCAGATAATTGAGAAATCCCTTGGGTGTAGTTGATTTTGATAATTACGTATTTTTGCATAATAACTTGGATGAATGATTTGACAACGAAAAATACCCAAGTGAAATTGGACAAAAAAAGAGGGAAACTAACAGACTGCTTAAGGCAAGACATTTTTTCCCAAGATGAAACCAGTTCCTGGAGATGGGGATATGAGTCCAAGCTTGACATTTTTTATGGAGAGGGGGGTTTTGGTATGCCGCACAAAACCAATATTGCCAAATTTTCCAATTCCTGGTGTAAATTGGTTTGGTGATTATTTCCTACTTCTAAATGAGGGATTTTAATCAAAACAATGATGGGAAATGCATGAGAAACTTAAATGGAGAAGAATCTACCTCAGAAACATACATGAATAATTGCTTATGACCTCCTAGATGTTGAAGAATGAATTTCTTGATATCAAATAAGAATTTCAAGCAAGCTTCTGATGAAGTGTTGCTTCTGCTAGTGACCCTAGCGCCCATGTTGTACCTATTACACCAACAAAAATCAATTAGTATGACAAATAAGCATGAAATTCAAGATAAAGGAAGAATAGGGAAAATAAATCATAAAAATGTTGCAACAACAGGGTGAGTCTCCCCACCAATGCACATCTTTCAGAATAGCCCCCTCCAACTTGCAACTAAAATGGGAACACGGGGTCTTCACTTAGTGAAACCATTCCATAACACGTTCGTTCGTGGCATATGAAACAATACCCCTATTTTCAAAAAATATTGGAAAATACCTCCCAAAATCATTTTTTTTAACCCCCTCCCAATATGCCTTGCCGATTTTAAAAAACCCCTATTTTCCCTATATATTGCATGTATCCATTTTTTCATTTACATTTTTTATACCCCTTTATATTTCTACCTAAGGAAAAAAAAACTAAACACAAGAAAGGGCAACACTTCATAGGCGCCCTTAGGAAAATCACTTTATTAGGAATTAAAATGTATCACATGATGTCAAAACAAATAAGAAAACACATTTACACAATTGTAAATTCAAAACAATTGTAGTGACCAATGCTTCAAACACATTTACACAATTGTAAATTCAATGGCAATTCAATTTACAAATGCAATGACATTTGAATTACAAACTTAATTCAACACATTTATAAATTTAATAGAAAACTTAATTAAATTTATAATGGCAATCTAATGTACAAACTTAACACATTCATAAATTCAATGCAAACTTATTTCAATTTATAATGGCAATCCAATTTACAAGCTTAAATACATACTCTGCCATTTAATATTAATATTTTTCTTTTTGAAATTATATATATTCACAAATTTCAAAACAATCATAACCTTTGTTATTAAATAATTTAGATTTATCATCTACTATAACTAACCAACTTTTCTTATAATATGTCCCAACAAAATAAATAAATTTTTCTTAACTTTTAAATTCACCTCTTCCAAGTTGGTCAATAAATATCATACTATTTTTATTAATAATATGTGTATTGAAAAAATTTACAATTGATAAGTTTTTAAAATAGATAAATGAAGGCAAATAAATGTGTTTATGGCTCTTAATCAAATTATCCATAAGTATAGGTTAGTTGTTTATCTTATTTGGTTTTTTTTCTAAATTTTATTCCGTTAATTGTTTAGCTTCTTTGTTTTTTTAGAAGTTTTTTTTTATTTACCTTATTTGCTTTAGTCGGCGACATTGCCACCTCGTGGATCTTATGTTGGGCAATCGGGTTGGAATTGATGTAAAAGAAACAACCCTGTTTTGTTCTAAGTCTTCGGGACTCCAAGAAGCAGTCATCTATGGTAGCCTAGTAAAGCTAAGTCAGTCTTCAAGACTCGAAAAGGAAGTAGTCATCTAAAATCCCATTGAATCTAAGTCAAACGCTAGATATTTTCATCACAGGATGAAATGGTTAGTGTAACAGCATTTCTCCAAATTGTGTGATGACCCCGAGCTGGAGATGTTCATCAGACTTTAAATTGCAGAAATTTAGAGATGCCCTAACCAAACTTGCATAGAAAATTCTGAGTCTAATAGTTACCCTAATCCAAATTAGAAGTTGTCAAAATTGGTTGAGAATTATGCAATATTCTCATTAGCAGTTAGCTTATTTCAAACCATGGTGAACCCTTAAGGTCATTAGAGATGCTTGATATAAGTAAGATCGGTGCAAGGTTGAAGAAGCCCTAAACAGAGCATTTTTGGAATGATTGTAACGAGTTTGCAGCATTAGAACCAAGGTCAAAAAATGCTGCCCTAACTTGCAACAGTCAACTGTGGTCAAACCAAAATCTGTTGTTATCTCCAAAGAGGCCATCTCGGGTACTCTAATTTGTTGTCATCTCAGTCGAAATTCAGCAGTCATCCCCATCTCTGTTTTTGTTGGCATCAAACAGTTTGTAAAGAGGTTTGATGTGTTTTTATATGGGATCATGCAAGCCCTAATTCTTATCAGCCCTCAAATCAAGGTTTATAAAATGATTTATTAATGATCACATGTCAAGGTTTTATGGGTGAATGAGCATCTCGCACCATATAAAATGCATTTTTAAAAGGGTCACTAACCCTTATCCTAAGGTGATGTCAGCCCTATATTGAAGGAGAGATCTTACTTGTTGATAAATAAACCCTATAAAGGGATCATTACTCTTTCTTATACAAAAAAAAATCTCAACATGTGTGAGGGTTGGCCTTGTATGGCTGAGTTTGTAAATTGTTTATTAATTGTGGAAGTCGGCCCCACAAGTGGAAGGAGCGTATAAATAGGAGAGTGTACAACTCATTTTGATGTTATAATTTGGTGGCACACTGAGGCTAAGAGCTAAGTTAAGGGGCTAATGAACTCAGGAGAAAGGGCAGGTGAACCTTGGAACAGATTGGGTGTGCTATTGTACATCCATTTGCAGAAGGAAGAGGATACTTGTGATACATGCAAGGAATTATTGAAGTACAAGCTTAAGAGCAGAAGAATCATAGGGTTTACTCAGTTTTTCCACAGATCCAAAAACTTTTTGTTCAAGAATGCTTGAGAAAAGACAGACCGAGAGTTTACAGTATGACATCAGTCAGAGGATAGCCTATCATAATTCCACCAATCCAAGTTAATCACAACAAGTGTAGAGCTTCATCATATGAAAGGTATGCAATTATTCATTGTTGATCAGGATCTATTATTTTGATGCTTGAATTCTGCACATAGGTTGAGGATCAGCCTAAGACCAACTGTTCATATACTGAACTGTGTAAGGGCGAAAGAGTTTGAAGACTCAAAAGGAAGTTGTATTACAGCTAGTTGATGGTGTGACAATCTTGTTATAATTAAGATTTTTATAAGGGAGGAATGTTGGAGCAAGGAAGGACAAATGTCCTATCAGATTGAAGCCTGATGTATCTCTCTTAGTTGAAGCTGAAAATTTTCTTTTGGGGTTGAAGCCTCACACACCAGTTGCAGCTGGTGCATTCTCTCTGTGGTGAAGCACAGTTATTGAATGTAAAATTTCTCATATACATAATTGAAGTAATTATAAATCTCTGGTGTTATTTTTGTTCAAAGTTGTTAGATCAGTGACTTATTAAGTTTTCAGATTCCACTTGTTAAAGAATAAGTCTATTTTTGAATTCAGTATTCAAAAAGTGAATTTTGAAAAAGCATGCAACACTGATACACCCCCCCCCCCTTCTAAGTGTTGTGTGTGTTCTTCAATTGGTATCAGAGCCAGCTCTTTCTATCAGGTTCACCTAACTTGAAGGAGTTTCTTAGAGCACACATCTACAATGGGTGGAGTCAAGTTCAGAGATGTTCCCAAGTTTGACGAAGCAAATTATGTTTTCTGGAGAAAACGAATGTCTGCCTATTTAATGTCTCTTGGATTTGATATCTAAACAAGTGTGCTTGATGGATACACTACTCCTAAAGACAATCGGCAGCCATCTACCACAGATTAAATAGAAGACTTTGAAAATAATCCTACTGCAATGAATGCAATTCTTGCTGGTCTGGATGAATTAGAATTTTACAAGGTAATAAATTATTCTACTGCCAAGGAAATATGGTACAAATTGGAAACCATGTATCATGGTGACTCCAAGGTTCAGAAAGAAAAAATGCAAAGCTTAAGCGGTCAATTTGAAGGACTCTGGATGCAGGAAGAAGAAAACATTGCTGCCTATTTTTAAAGGGTGGAAGAAGTTGTTAACACCATGAGAGGTCTTGGGGAATCCATTGATGAAACCCTAGTTGTTCAAAAAAATTTAAGATATCTTCTAGCTAGATTCAACCCCAAGGTATCATCCATTGAAGAAAGGGACAGCTAGACTATCTAAAGTTGAGCCAATTATATCATATATCGATGCATTTTTATGTCAATTTACTAGACTATCTAAAGTTGAGCCAATTGAGTGAATTTACTGTGTAAAAAAATCATTTATATCAATGCATTTTTATGTGCAATTACTAAAACACCAAATGCAACGACAGAGGCAAAGTTATTATCAATTGGCAATGAAAAAATGACAATAAATTCACCAAAAATATTCAGGTATTTATGCACCACATTGTTGCACACAACCCAAAAATTGTATTAATTCTCCACATTGATGCAAACATGTAACGTCTGGGTCAAGACACAATATTATGAGAGTACATGCATTACAATGGGAAAATTTCTATGTGATTTATATCTATCCCTGAGAAATATAAAATGTGATGTAGTTACGCTTGAAAATAATCCAATATCAACAAAATACACATACTTTCTTGTTAAGGATTTGTAAATCTCCTTTAAGGAATTTAAAAAACAGAGGGAATCAGAAGCATACCTATATAGGTGCTTTAATTAATGCCTTTCCAATCAAGGTTGCAGTGAATAATTTCCAGAATGGAGCTGAAAGTTGCCCACACATGATGCCTGCAAGATCAAATAAGGGATTTGGTACCTGCAATTTAAACATAAGAAATCAAGCTATAGGAATATTTAAAAGAAAATAAGAATGATGAAAAATGGTAATTACATTGTACATGCCAAACAAACATCCAGTGTGAAGGGGTATGTAGTGATGTAAATATCTCTGATATCTCCTCATTTTTCTGAGTTTTTCAAGTCCAAGTTTATGCTTACTGATGTGTTTTGATATTTTCCCCAATATATTCTGGTAGGACAAAATATATGGCAATAGAAAACCCAAATGGCAAGGCTAAGCAAACTGAAATTATTTTTCTACTTAAATTATTGAAAGATCAGCAGAGAAATGTTCTATGCATTCCCTTTATCGGTAACATTATTTGCAAAATTGGTTGTATGCTAATATACTCATACTACCAGCTTGGTTTTGGTAGGACACAGTAAATGGAAACAGAAAACCCAGATGGAATTCTCTTTTTCTGCTTGAACAATTGAAAGACCGGCCCAGAAATGTTCTATAAACTAAGATTTTAAAGTGTTTGCATTTAAGTTGATTTTAGGTGACAGTTCTGGTAGAACCCAGATGGCAAAGCTAAGCAGACTGGAATTCTCTTTTTCTGCTTGAACTATTGAAAGACCAGCCCAGAAATGTTCTATAAACTAAGTTTTTAAAATGTTTGCATTTTAGTTGATTTTAGGTGACAGGCAGTTCTGGTAGATATGCATAGTTTTCTTTGAACTCTTTGGAAGTGAATCACCATCCTAATTCTTGAATATCAATTTAGATGAGAATAACCCTCAAAATTACACCTGACTCAAAGGTGTCATATTTATCTTAATTTTCTTTGATATATATGAGATAATCATAGGACAGAGTGAACCAAACAATTGATCTGAAATTGGAAGCTGTAATATATACAATGAAAGACATTTAGATGGACTCTTGTGGCATTAAAGTAATAAAACCCAAGAAAACATATTAAAAAGACCTTCCGAAGAATTATCTACTCTGCCTGGTATTCAATATGTGCATCTCAAAACACTTGTACCCAGTCACAGCCCAAAACTACAATGAATTTCTCTCCACCTGTACATATTCTTGTATATCCTTCTTATCTAAAGTCAAAAATAGCTCCTCTTCCAAGCCTACAATCAATCACAGAATTAATTTCACTTTCCATGATACCAACGATAAAGAATATACAAGAGTGGCCTATAAGCTTCATTTCGTTTTCTCATTCTATTCCAGGAAGACCTTTTCAGTTTGTTAAAGCATACCATCTTCTTTGCATGGGAAGAAGATGCAACCTTGTTAAGTAATTGGAAAATTGCCTCCAGAAACCTGCCATTCCACACCCATTACATTTTAGAAAGGGCCTGGAATTGGAAGAAACTCCCTGCTCTGTCAAGAAACCTGAAAGGGCCTGCTGGAAAACACGCCCTGCTCTATCAAGAAACCTGAAAAACAAGAGTGAGGACATTCACACCTAATCTCTCGGTCATCTAAAACTAACCATAACAGGGTACACCCAACTAGAAGCAACACTAAAAAGACTGAAGGTATCCATCTAAAACTGACCATAACAGGGTACCATCATGAAGGTATCCCAAAACCATGTTAACCATTTGGCATTGGCATGTAATCATACTAATAATCTCATCAATTAATACAATTTCACTAGAACAATTAAAAGAGAAGATTTTCTCATGGCAAACTGTTTGTTCAGAGCACAATTTTTCCCATTCCTTGCAGCCCTGCTCCATTCAATGAAACAAGAGGTCTCTCTGCATAGATCATACCAGTGCTGATAGGATTCCTCCAGATATTGAATAAGAGAAGAAATTATTTTATCATCCGATTAACGCATCTTCAAAGGTGAAGTACTCTGGTATATATCTACGGTGTTAGACTCTTCACATGATTTCCTTCGTTGTCTAGGGGAAAGACTAGACTTCACAGCGTCTTCAACCTCAGGTGTCCCTGCTAATTTACGTTTGTTAATCTCTCTCCTTGTCTTGTTCTCATCATTTTCATCGGATGGATTGGATGACTTGTATATTATTTCTTGTGCCTCAGCAATTACAGCTGGACTATCATCAGCAGCATATAGAATCCTCTATATTGCTGCAACTATCTATTCAAAATTACAGGTATCAAATCCTGATATTTGTCACTCCATTAAACTCATGCAGAAAACATTTATAGACAAAAGGTTGTATATGGCTAGTAAAATTTGTGCTTACAGGTAATTGTTCAACATCTGGATTTTGACAAAGTATTTCAATATCCCTGAGCTTTGCAAAGTAAAAGTCTCTTTCCTTCTCCAAACTGTCTACCGAGAGCTTCAACTCTGTGACCTGCATACCTCAATTAAACAGCAAATAGCATAGAAATAAACAAATATGAGAACTTCACTGATATGAGAGCCTGGACCAAGTTCATGTTGCTCTAGTTCCTTTGGAAAAACTCTTGACAAAAGGATCCTGTGATGATTGGACCATGACTGAACCAAGATTCTTTCCGAGGTAAAACAACAAGAAAATATGAATAACAAAAACACAAACATCAAGAGACTTTAAATGGAGTAATATTTTTTACCTGCTCATTGAGAGCTTGAATCTGGGCTGCGTTTGCAGATGCAGTGTTGGGCATTGCAGACCCATACAATGGTGGCTCAGTTGTGGCTGTTTGGAAGGGTACAGACCATATCCAGCATTTGACCCTGTCCTGGAATGTTTAGTAGCTACATTCACAACTGGAACTCGAGGATCATTTCACCGAGAACTAGCAACTGTGGCAGTTTTAGACCCCAATGCATTGCAGTTGCTTGAAGGGTTTACTGGAGCTGCTTTCTTGTTAACTTCTTTTCCACCTTTGCAAAATTCCCTTCGTTCCAGTGCATTGTAACTAAAAAGGCACAGAATCAAAAACTGATTAACAAATGTATCACTAACATGTAAACAAATATGCCCATTATTGTAGTGCCATAAAATCCAGAAAAAATCAAAAAGCGGGAAAAGAGAACAGAAAAAGAAGATACCTATTCATGATTCCACCATTTACTAAATCACAGTATCTCTTTAACCATTGCATGAACTCTAGATTGTCCAATGGTCTCCCTTTTACAAGTTTATTGACATCAATGTACTGCATGAAACCTCATATTAGATCCATCTAGACGTCTTATTGAAAGTAATAACCAAACTAATGCCTGCTGTGTATTTTCCCACATTTACAGTAAAAAATGGAACTCTCAACTTTCAAGATAGATCTTGCCATCTTCTAACAAAGGTAATACTTGCTTGTATTCTTGAGAAGTAATTAACTTTACTGGTATTCCTATATTCAACCTGTTGTTAATGCTGCCGTAACTTAAATACTCATGCTTAGTCTGGACTCTGATATCAAAGATTTACTGATGATTCCAACTGCCCCATCTGTAGTGTAAGCTGATCGAGATTCTCCTTTCTATTACAGAAATTGCTATATTCAGGTACAACATCATCTTGATCCTTACTACTCTCCTGACTCTCTGAATCAGTCCCCTCTGTGTCTATTGGCTATGGGCTCTTAGTAAGAAACTGTTCCCAAAACACATCATTGATCCTTTTCTTGGCTATCTCATTACCCATGCCTTTACCTGTACCTCCAGGGCCAGTCCTTCGGCCCTTGCGATTAATTGAACCCTCCTCCAAAGTAGTCTTTGCTGCACCATATGGCAATCTTACCTCAACATCTACTGCTTCTAAATTTGCATCATTGCTACATGTCTTAGATCCTATAACACTTCTATTCTCAGGACTTCCTGATAGAATAGCTTTTCCTGCAGCATCTATTTTACTTACTTCATGTAAAGAAGAGTGAGGACTCAAACTCAAGTTACATAGAATGTCAGAATGAAGGGATCCTACTAACCCTTCTGATGCTGGCATATCTCACGATCTCAAAGATATGGACATATCTGGCAACCTAGATGAGGAGTTCAAATCTGATAAAGATGAAGATGTATAAATATCCAAAACCCCCAAATGGACAGGAATATCAGGGAAACAAGGCTTTCCATGCATCTCTGTAAGAGATGACCCTGAGGAGTGACTTGGAGGACTTCCACTATCCTTTGATTTGTCATGAGCTTCAGCTAGAAGATCATCAAAAAAGTTTTTAAATGCATCCATGGATGTTTCAAGCTTATCTAGAGAATCTCTGTTGAAAGCATCACTCTTACCATGATCGTATCTTACAATTTGGCTACCAGTACATCCATTTTCCCCAATATCCAAGACCTCATCATGATTTGGCAGTCTTCTTTTCTTGTTTGTAGTAGCAATATGAGCAATCTTATCATGATGTTGAACAAGCTATGCCACAAACTTGGGATTATGCACAGCTTTAGCCAAGAATGCCATCATACGATGTTGTCGTTGTTCCATTACTTGCAGCCGCTCTTCCAATGACTGCAAGTCAAACTCTGTACCAAGCCATATTCTAACAAAGGTAATACCAGGCCTATATCTAGCTACCAGGCATGTTAGATAAGGCTACATTAACTATAGAATACAAGAAAGTACAAGAATAAAAATTCCAAAAAACCGTGCCATAGGAGCATTTACAATACATAAAGCATAGAAAACAGTGTCCCTGAAATTGTTACACAACTAAGAAGAAACTTGCAGATCACTTTTAAGTATCAACATTAGACTGGATCAATAATAGAAAGGTTTATTTTTTACTTGAGTGATAAACATAATCCGTGGAGGAATCTTCATGTAATGGCCCAGCTTGAAATCTTGAAGAAAAGTGAGAGCTTGGCTCATTGTAACGTCACTGTAAATCTTGAAGCAAACGTTGGCCACTGGTGTGCCTGGTGAAATATACCCGAAAATATATTCGGAAATAATGTTTAGACCAGGCCTCTGCATCATTCGTAATTAAGTATGAGATTAGGCCTATGCAAATCAATAAAATTCTAATAATATATACGCATCATACCTAATTTGTGGTGGCCTTAATAATGTCGATAGGAAGAGTGAATAAAAAGGCAAGAGAACACGAAAGGAGGACTCCCCACCAACGTAACTGAACCTGTCCATTGAACCCTTCGCAAACACCAATGATAACCATCACTATGAATATCAAAACGATGATGAACCACCATTGCGGGACTGCTCTATAATTTCTCATAAGCCGAGTGTGCACATCTACTTTCTGGTCTTTGAAGGTTTGCAATCTAAGAGTACTCCAAAGGTCTCTTCCATCACGAACAACATTACCATTTTAGGTTAAAAATACTTAAGACAAGTATGGGTAAAGTGGACAAAGAGACAATTATTTCTTACTTTCCATGGAAGAAGATAACATGCGTGACAGTAGCATCCAATGCTGCGAAAGACATGCCGTAGGAGAAAACCATAAAAGTACTCAAATGCAACGGGCCATACTCCTTGTAGGCTTCTAAATCTAAGCGAAAGTCCGAATTCACTATCTTAGAAATGTTGTATATTTCTCCAGTAGAGGTGAAGAGGTCCTTTGGAAAAATAGGGAAGGTTTTGGCGTCATAAACGTTAAACCAATATGCCAGATGGGTAACCACATACATAATCAAAATAAAACCTATTCCCACATTGGCTACAGTGAACCAGGGCGTGGCCAGAGGGCTTCCTAGATATGCAGAGATAGTGGACCAGTGTAACCCCACAACACCCACTCCTAGTCCTCGAAGGCCTGAACCGATCTGTTGGGCAATAACAGACTTGGGGGAAATCCATAACAGCCAGGAAATAGATGTGAGCATGGGGAAAAGATAACCAGGTAGAATGTAATATGAAAAGCTGTAGATCATTGCACTTATAAAAAATTGAATCCACGTTACTCCTCCTTTGGGTTTCTTGTCCTTCTCATCGAGCTCTCTGCAACAAAAACTCCATGTCACAAAGGTAGGCTAACGCTTGCCGAAACAGACTGTAATCTATGAACATTAGAACAACATGCCTGAATAAGGAGACTTGGACAAGATTTGTAGGCCACCACATAGCAGCTGGCTCTACCAAATACCTATGGAATATGCCACCCCATTCAAATCCCAATATCTGCAATGCAATCTTATTAGGGAAAATACATGGCTTATCAATGTGCAAAGAGATATCAAATTTGTAGAAATGCCAATTTTAATGATCTGAGCTGCCCATTGAAATGCAAAAAAACCATCTGGTAACCCTAATTGGATTTTGATTGCGGATTGAATAAGTTTTTGATGAAGAATTGTCACCTGAGATGTGATGACTATCAAGAGCCCCACTGGGAGATCAAGATTTCTTCTATAGTAGATCTTCACAATGTTTACAACGTGAATAGCTGTCACCGTTGTGGCTCCAGCACCTGCAAGGATAGTGATGAGAACGTGCTCTTTCAGATTGAAGGGTCCCGGATTCAGGCAAAATTGAAATCCAGTCCAGGGTAGCCAGTACTTTCTCTTAGGCAGTGCCGCTGCCATAAAACGCCCTATGGGTAGAACAACGATTTGCGCTGAGACTGCAGTAATAGTAAGGGGTTCTCCTCTGTATGAATAGCAACAAATGCAAAGAAACCCGATAGCACAGCATGGTGAAGATAAAATGCATACAAATTTCCAAAATATGCATGCATTTTAACCAAAATCCCATTGGAGAGGAAAAGAACAAAAGAAATGATGGAGGCGGCTGGAGTGGAACCCGTGACCGCAGCAACAACAAAGACAGTGTGAGAGCAAATGCTATGCACCAGAGAAACTCAGCAGGGTGATTGCCAGGCCTTCTCCTCAGATGATAATGGCGTTCGGCTCTGGACCCACTCATGAAAATGATCAGTAGGAGCATGACATGGGCTTCCACGGGATTTATGGAGCTTCGATGGCCATGTCCATTATGAAGAAGAGGTTCAAAACCAAGTTCACGCAGGAGCAGAAGGACAAAATGTGCAGTTTTGCAGAGAAGGGCGCGGGCAGAAATTTGGAATAAAATTACCATAAACATATTGGATATTTATATACTTAAAAAAAAACCCTTATTACCCCTAATATACCACGAATATATTGAATTTAAATTTTTTAATTTTTAACCACCCCAATATGAACGGACGTGATATCATATTGGTCCCTAGGTGACGCCCCCGTGAATGGGAACAAGGAACGATACACAAACTATGCTAGATTTATCATAGTGTAGAAGAAAAGCAGTTCCAGTCACCAAATCGTTCATTCATAAGGATTGAAAAAAGTGTGTAATCCTAGATAAAATCTTTTTATTCAAAATTTCGGTGCCAGAGCTCATGAATACAATGGTGGGGTCACCTCTCTTAAATAGTTTGAGAGAGAATTAAAACCTAAATCAATTTGACATCCAACGGTTGAGATTAAAACATCATCAACAACAGATATTAACAATACATAGATCAATACATGGATCAAGTGACTAAGTCAAAGAGGGGGAAAACTTTTCTCAAGGACGATTCCTATATTAAGTGAAATTCACAAGATAACACGATATGTGACGTGATAATACATAGGAGGGGGTCACTAGGGGATTATTTCACCATATGCCACTTTACAACTTCATAGTACATGATATAACAATGAAATACCTCAATGACCAAGTTGGGGGGATTTCCCCATTGTCTAAGCCAATATAAAATAATCCGGACATCTGCTGACTAGAAACTATTAGAGGACTGTTGGGGATGCTGAAACAAATCATCCGTGTTGGAAAAGGGTTGAGGATTAGTTAGTTGTGTAGGATCGTGGATGTTTCCCAACCTCAGAAGATACCGCGAAAGGAGGAAAATAAACTACTTTTGAATATTTTATGTCACTTTTTGTACTTTTTGAGCATATTTTGTGGATATTGGTCATTAGTTGGTAGAATCGGTTAGGAGTTAGTTAGAAGTGGACCATGAATGTAAAGGCGCAAGATTATAAATAGAATAATATTTGTGAATGTAAGCATCATGAATGGATCAATTGTAATATGAATCTTAGAGATCTAGACTAAGGATTGAATTGCTATCTACTTTGGATCTATGATTTATTGCGTAGAAGTAATATGAAAGGACGAAGTTTGATCTGAAATACTATTATTTTTGTCTCTTTCTGTCTTTTATTTATGTTTTTGCAATCCAATGGCGAGTATGTGTGACATGGAACTATGATGCAATGTTTACTTCTTATGAATGATGTTATCTTCTTAGATCTGTTTGTGCGACAATATGGTTATTCATGTTATATGATACTTCTGCTATGAATGGACCATGCAATCTAGTGATGATGAATGGTTTTATGAATGATTAAACAAGTGGTTGGATCTGATAAATAAGTTGATGAATTGTTGATGCCCATATTCATCTTCTATTTTGCAGAAACTTGGTTTCATCGGCCCTCCCTTGAACATATCAGGTGAGAATGCATCCACTTCACGGGTGTTGCTGGATAAAGTAAAAGATGTATGGGTCGGTGCTTAGGGAGATCGCAGAGAGTTGAGGGTTGACAAAGTGGGAACCCTTGTCAATTGGGTTTTGTTTTTTGGGATTGAGCCAACAAATGGTTCTGTTGTTGGGACCTTCTTGCAAGTGAGAGGAGGATATGTGGCATCCAATGTGACCATAAATTCAAGATTGGTTTGATTAGAAGCTGAGAGAATTTTCTGAAGCAGAGAATCAGAACCCTGGATTGACGACAAACAAGTGGTTGTAGAGATACATACATGATGGTACTCACGAGTATTTATTTTGTGAGTTTCCCATCATACTGTATGAGTGGTTGGAGCAGTTCACATACAAGAGGAGAAACTTCCAAGGAGGACAACCAACATCCTAGACCCCTAAATTGATCCAGGAACTGCAAGAAATTGACAATAGACCATCGTGAGCTGTTGAGGTGTGGATGGACAGTATCCTAGCAGGATATATCACTGAGTTTTCATTCATCACTACCAAGTCCTATAGTGAAGTAGAAAGGGAATTTTTCAACAGACCGAGAGGTAGGCTCTTGCTGTCTCTACAATTGTCAATTAAAATGCGTGTTTATGAAAAGGGTATACTAAAGATTCACCTAGAGTAGTAGAACTCCAATGTGCGTAGGCGGTGGATACCTCGATTAAATGGGGGTGACGAATGGGAAGGTAAGGGGTAGATGGGTGCAATTTTCGAAGAGACTGTGAGGGAAGTCGAGGAATAAAGTGGTTGTACGATGGGGGGAGAAAGATTTCAACAAGATAAGAGGGAGAGGAAAGGGGAATGTCTTGCTATGATCGAAATGCAATATCGTGAAGGATGACCACATAGGACAAACAAACCCTAGAGTGATGAAGAATATGACCAAACCAAGACTATACCCAGAATATTAGTAAGATCAAACCCCGACAGTAGTGTACCCACTCCTTTGCGCACTACTTCAAACTCAAGAAGAAACACAAATTAAACGTCCATTTTCTTGACGTGTCAACAACATTCTATTTGTAGGTAAACATCTATAGGAACAAGGCCCAGGATGGTGGGAGAATATACAAAGTTACCTTTGTTTCATGGAAACAGGACTGACAATCCCAACCAGTATTGGTTTCTCTGCGAGGAAGTATGGACTATTAGACAGGACACGAATGATGATGTCAAGAAATGCCAATTGGTGACTACTTTGCGGTCGTGCACTAGATTGGTACATGAAATTTATATAGGTTCCTATGCGGACCCATACAAAAACATTGGATGAATTCCAGAGGGGGTTGATCGAAGAATTCCGGAAACCTAAATCTAAGGTGCAATACATTACTGAGTTAAAAGCGATTAAGCAATTCCCCAATGAGACTGTTTTGGACTTCGATAAAAGATTTAAGACATCGATGGCGAGAGTTATTTTTTATATGAGCGACGTTCAACACAAAGAATGGTTTATCACGGCCTTGGTACCTCATATTTGACAACCCCTGATGCAACAGAAGATCACGACATAGAGTGAAGCTCTAGAGATTGCAATGAAGTTAGAAGCTTCACCATATAGGGAGAATGCAGCTGGTATGAACCAAATTCAGGCACAACTAGTGAACTTGACGCTACAGTTGCAAGACATTAAGAAATGGAAAGAGAATCATGAAGATATTTTGTGCACTCGTTGTCGCGTAGATGGACACACCAAAGACACTTCCCCTAACTTCCGGAATTATCTTCTATCTGGGGAGCCGAACCCATGGAGTTGCGGTAGCATACCATGGTGTCGCATATTTCAAGTCTATGGGCACCGACACGAAGAATGTAGCTACATACATAAGATGGTGTCAAATCCGACCAACCTATATTGTTCATTTTGTAGATAGATGGGGCATGAAGATAAATACTGTTGTGCATATGATTTGCTTTAGGAAAGGACATATGATTCATACTTTGTGAAGGGAGAATATAATCACATAGTACAACAACCATAGATGCATCCTTAAGTGGTAAACTCTCAACCTCAGCCATAGTATACACCACCACCATAGATGCAATTTAGTGACCAGCATAGCTGCAACCGTAGTTTTCCCCGCACCCACAATTCGCACCATAGCCGTAGTATAATCAAATGGCGATGCCTTAGCCGTAACTATAGTATGTTCAAGCCATGCACTATGCTTAGTAGTATCCGAATCCCCCATCGCAATAGATTTCTCAGTCGCAAGACTAGCAGCAAGGAGGATTTCTTGGAGGATTTCGAGGAAGAGGAGGAGGCTTTGGAAGGGGAAGAGGATGAGGTCGCGGATCTATCTAGTGTTACAATTGTGGGGTATTTGGAAATTACTAGAGAGATTGCCCATAGTTTCAATGTTCATGTGCATACTGTACTGGAATTTATCATACTATCGAGAACTTCCCACATATAATCACACGATGGCAGGCCAGGAACGTTACTTAGCTACGGAATCAGAATCAGTTACAAACTCAGAGGTAGCTACAAAACCAGAACCAGTTGTAGAACCAGGCCTAGACTCAAGTTCCACTTCAAAATCAAATTGTGAATCAACCCATGAGTATGTCGTTGGACCATAATCTTCCAGTGACTCAGAATCTACTGATGAACCAACATCAAGGTTTGACAGTTGCGACAATCTCATGAGAGCCCATAATAGAGGATGTTGATGTTTCCATCGTCGCTTGAGAAGGTGCAATGAATAGAGAGGATGGGCCCTGTTGAAAGATTTTATTGGATGGACAGAAGAAGGCGTCATTTGATATCGCAACAAAAAAGGAGACATTTTTTGGATCCTGAGATGAGAGCGAAAGAAATCTTGGTAACTCACCTAACTATAAAATGCCCTCTTCTTTTGATTCTTCACTAGAGGCAGGACCATCGCAGCAGCATGTTACCTTGGAACACTTCTTTGAGAGTTTCTTATCACTGGAAAGATTTCCCGATTCTCTAGCCAAGATTAAAAATTTGTTGTACCGCCCAGGTAAGGAACATAAGGATTCTATGGTGAACTATATACATAAGAAAAATATAGGCAAGGATATGCGCATAAACAGTTATATTAGGGACTATGAAGTCAATTTGGTCATTTTGGATCTGGGTTCAGATGTAAATTTTCTGACAAAGAAAACCTGGCAGAAAATGGGGAGGCCGACGCTGGGTTGGTCACCTTTGTAGCTGTGATTGGCTAATAAAGCTAAAGTGCAACTAATCAGAGGTGCATCGAACCTGGTTGTGGATGTTGAAGGTATGAATACTTATGCCGAATTTGATGTGATTGAAGTTGTTGAGGGTGGAGGTTCTTATCTTGCATTGTTTGGGATTGGATGGGCCAATGATAATATCGTGGTAATTAAATTTAAGAAGCAGATGATGATATTTGAGAACCAATATATCAGAGTCATCGCTTCTATGGATCCAAGTGAAGGACGACGATATATTGAAGCAGTAAAGGACAAAGTTTTTAAGGGATGGGATCACACTTAAAACATTTCTGAATATTACATCCACCCTACTGCTGACAGAGAACTTGGTTGGCATAGTGCTAGTTCTGCGTCCTCGAATTATGAAGATGCATTAGAAAACTAGAAAAACCGCATGCACGAGGTCTCATTAAGGAAATGTGGACTGATCACATAGTCGTTGTGCCATGTGATGACTGCGATTGTTGAATTACCAGTTTATAAAGGGTTACCTGTGATTTCTACGTACTTAATGGAGTTTGAAGAAAAAGTCTAAGAATCGCAGTGATTGTTGGCACTCAAGGAGGCACTGAAGGCTACTCCAACAAGCTGGTGGGTGACTCATAAAAAGACAATTTCTGGATGGGTGCAGTGTCAACGGTTGATGATAGTTTGATTTGGAGACACAAAAGAGTATCACACTGGGAAGTATGATGGGAATAATTACCCTAGCATCCATTTGATGGAATTCCAAACACTATGGGCATCATGACTGAAGGATAAATGGGTCCATGCTTTTGTTTACACCTTGGACGAAATGCCAAGGTCATGGTATATATCAATAGATTTGCATAGAGAAATAACCACTTGGGAATATTTGATGGTTTTTTTGCGCATGCCTTTAGTTTCGTAGATGCTAATCTCGATGTAAACAAAGCACTTTAGATCATCCAAAACATGGTCTTAAAAGTTGTCCCAGTCGCATATCCCATGGACCCACATGCAGTCAATGATGGAATTCTATAATGTATCTAGAGAACCTGAATATGATGATGAGCTATGGAATATCAATGTTCTAGAGATAGAAGGGAGTAGAGATGTCGCAGTAGTAGATATACTGACTGATCCTATGAATCAGGCACTGAAGATTAGAAAAGTTAACATTGGGACAGAGGAGAATCCAAAATTTGCAAGTGTTGGGGACTACTAGGATGAAGATACCATGGCAAAGATCATAGATCTGCTACATGAATTCTAGGATCTCTTTCCAACAAAGTTCTAAGAATTGAAGGGGATACTGGGTGATCTAGGAGAATATTCTGTAAAATTGATATGCAAAACCAGCAAGAAAGAGGCCGTATCTCCACGATACAAAGAAAGAGTCAAGGATGAGCTCAACCAAATGTTGGATGCTGGAATCATTGAGCTAGTGGAAGAATCAGAATGGACCAGTCCTATGGTGGTCCAAGACAAAAAAAACTAGTGAAGTTCGTATCTGTGTCGACTTAAGAAAACTGAATGAATCTTT
This sequence comes from Pseudotsuga menziesii, assembly GCA_001517045.1. Taxonomy (NCBI): domain Eukaryota; kingdom Viridiplantae; phylum Streptophyta; class Pinopsida; order Pinales; family Pinaceae; genus Pseudotsuga; species Pseudotsuga menziesii. The sequence goes on from LPNX010779287.1 coordinate 181,542, forward strand.
TATACATGACCCATTCTTGACGCCATTCATAGATGAAGTACTCGAAGGAGTAGGCCATCAGGGGATGTACTCTTTTATAGAGGGATTTTCTAGTTATCACCAGATAAGAATAAAAAAGGAAGATCGACATAAAATTACATTTGTTACTGAATGGGGCTGCTTCCAATAGACAGTGATGCATTTTAGGTTGAAGAATGCACTTGCGGTATTCTCCCAAGTTGTTGTTTCCGCATTTAAATGTTTCATTCAATAGTTCCTACAAGTTTATATGGATGATTGGATAATGTATGGTCTAGTCAAGGATCATTTGGAAAACCTTCAACTGATGGTGGAAAGGTATCGAGAGCATCAGATCATGCTAAACTCCAAGAAGTGTATTTTTGCGCACCATTTGGGATACTAATGGGTCACATTGTATGCAAGCAAGGATTATTGGTTGATCTTGTGAAGATAGCACTCATTTTGAGTTTACCACCATCGATGAATGTGAATATGCTTCAGGCAACTCTGGGGCACAGTGGGTACTATAACAAATTCATTAGAGGATATGTTGCAATTACTGCCCCCATAGAAAAACTATTGAAGAAAAATGATGCATTTGTATGGATCCCAGAATGTTAAGGAAGCTTCGACACCCTGAAGGCCAACATGGATTCAACACCCATACCTGCATTCTCCAATTGGAACAAAGAGTTCAACGTGCATGTTGATGCATCATCTGTTGCACTGGGAGTAGTGCTCGTGCAACCTGGAGAAGTATATCTAGATCACCTGATTCATTTTTCTAGTCGAAATTTGTCATTTGCCGAGAAAAAATATACGACCACAGAGTGAGAAGGTTTGGCAATGGTATATGCAATGCTGGAATTCAGGCATTACCTTTTAGGCAGTCACTTCAAGATGTTTATTGATCATTCTTCTTTGAAGTAATTTTTCAATAATCCGATGTTGGGGGGAAGATATGTTGCTAGCTACTTCTCTTTCAGGGGTTTGATTTTGAAATAATTGTGAAGCCAGGTCACTTGAATGTTGGCCCTGATCATTTGTCCAGAATCGATATAGGCGAGGAGCCTACTAATATTGAAGACGGACTGACTGATGCACATCTATTCAGAGTTGACATGGAAGATGACCACTATGCTCAAATAATCTAGTTCTTGGTGACAAGAATCGCACTGGAAAATTTTTCCACAAGCCAAAAGAAGTAGTTGGTGGTTAAAGCTTCTGATTACCAGTTGATTGTTGGACACCTGTATAATCTGGGCCTAGATGAAATTTTGCGGCTTTGTTTCCTCTCCCACAAGCAAGGAGAAATCTTAGCAGAAGCACATGCAAGATTCACTGGGGGACACTATGGTGGTCGTGCTATTGCAAGAAAGGTGCTTCACGCAAGGCTATGGTGGCCCACTTTACATAATGATGTGGCATATTATACGTGGAACTGCGATGTCTGTTAACTCAGTAGAAAGCCATCATGGTGGGATGGGATGTGGCTAGTACCCCAAGTAACCTTGAAACCTTTATATAAATGGGCCGTGGATTTTGTGTTTCCAATAAACCCACTTGGGAAGCGAACTAGTGCACGATACATAATCATAGCAACAGACTACTTGACGCGATGGGAAGAGGCTACACCAGTCATGGATTACACTACTAAGACACCAACAAGATTTCTGTTTGACAACATCACGACGTGGTTTGGATGCCCAAGGATATTGATGATCGACCAAGGTAGCCATTTTATCAACCTTACGGTAAAAGAACTGACAAAGGAGTTGTAGATACAACATAAGAAAAGTACACCATATAATCCACAATTGATATGGGACTGTCAAAGTATCCAAAAAGATCTTGGAGCATGCACTTACAAAGATATGTAACGCTAACCGAGATGACTGGGATTTGAAGATTCCAGCAGTATTGTGGGCATATCACACCACTTGCAAGATATTGATGGGGTAAACACCATTCAAATTGGTGTATGATAAAGAGGCAGTCATGCTTATGGAATACATTATTCCCAGTCTCCACATTGCCACCACGACGGGCATGGATGACGAAGCAACATTAGAAGAGCATGCAGCGCAGTTGATACAGCTTGAAGAAGACCGTTTTATCACAGGATTCCATCAGCCTGTCAAGAAGGATTGATGAAAGGCTTGGCATGATCGTCACTTGGCATGATCGCCACATAAACAATAAAAAACTTCAACAAGGATATTTGGTGTTGTTATATGACAAGAAGTTCCTGAGGAATCTAGGTAAGTTACAGATGCAATGGATCAGTCCATATGTTGCTAATTCTAGTAATTCTTGGGGGGGGGGNGAGTTGCAGAGTGCTTGAGGCACTAAAAAAAAAAATAGGAGGACTAGATAGCCAGAGCGAGGGCGCACCAGAAAGAAGGGGTTGTGTAAGCATATGAGTCAGTAGAACAGTTAGGCATATCTGTCACAATAGCTGTAGGTTTGTGACATAGTTAAATCCACAATAAATGAGGAGTGTTTAATATAGTACTGCTTGAGGCACTTCATAATGAAGTGGATATGCAAGAAGAAGTGGTTGTGCAAGAGGAAGTAGCTGCACAAGAGGAAGTGGCTGCACAAAAGGAAGTGGCTACGCAAGAGGAAGTGGTTGTGCAAGAGGAATTGGCTATGCAAGAGGAAGTGGTTGCGCAAGAGTAACAAGGAAAATTTTACGGGCGCAATTTAGCCCATAGGCGAAATTATAGGGATCACAAAAAAATGGTGGGCGAATTTTTAATATAATTTTTTTTTTTGAAATTTAGTATATAGCCCAATATTTATTAAACCCATAGTTGTGAGAAATATAATAGCCAAAATCGTGCAAGAGGGAAAAACTAATTTCCCCATGTCAAATATAGTATAAATCGAGATTTCTCCCCATTATTTTCGGTAATGGAGGCCAAGAAAAATTGGTTCACCCCAATTTTCCAATAATGGAGGCCAATAAAAACTGGTTCGCCTTGATTTTCCAGTAATGGAGGGAATACCAATTAATTCACCCTCAATTTTGTGGACCAGAGGGAAAAAATCAGGTATTTCTCCATCAATTTTCGGTAATGGAGGCAAGTTTGTGTTTTGCTCATTTTACCGCGTCATTCCATTTATTATTGGATGCATTATGCATTATGTCTGGCTAGCAGTGAACTAGGAATTTCCCTACAAGGTTTATTAGCTGATTTATCCTCTTTTTACTAGGTGTCTAGGTCATTACCATTGGTAATAGATATGTAACGGTTCCAGTAATGGAGGAAGTAACAAATAATTTACCCACGATTTATCGACCATAGGGAAAATATCGGGTAGTTCACCCTTTAATCGAGGGTGTGAAGCAGCTATTTTAGATTATAGGGTTGGATTCAACCTAAAATTCACATTTCTACCTTCTTTGGACATCAATTTTCATCAATCAAGGTTTCAATGGTGATTCTTATCTTTTTATTTCATGGTAAATTAGGAATATGTTGATGTAGTTTATTATTCTTCATTTTCTTATATGTTGATGTAGTTTTAATTTCCATTAAAAGGTGCTAGAATGACAACTCGATTCCCATGATTTTTTTTTTGAGAAGAGAGGTAAAGAGGTTAAACTCATTGAAGCAAGGTGATAGCTTTTAGTATGACCAAAGAGGTAATATTCAAACTCCTTTAAACTTTTTGGGTGATAGGCCATCCAAACTTAAAACTTATTTGGGAATGTAGTTCAAACGACCTACTTAAACATGCTTCTGGCATCCCTTCTCAAGATTTGTAAGGGATATGCTATTTTTTCTATTTTTGGAGAGTGTTTGTGTCTCTAATTTGAGGACAGTAGGGTGCTAAGATGCATGTCTTGAATACAATTCTTAAGTTCACTGTGCCTTGTAATGTCTCTAAGGTTTGGAATCCTATTCTTGTTCATACTAGGTAGGTATACATTGAGAGGGTACAAACAATGATGCTCAAAAAGATTCTTTGATGTAAAAGGATAGTTTCTCAGTCTGCTGTCAAGATGGAGTTTGATACACAACCTTTTCTTCTTGATATTTTCTATTTGTTTACATCTTACTTGCATTAAGTTTGTTGGATGGTTGATGCTAGAGAAGGTGATATCCATATCAAACTCTTTGCTCCTCCCAGAAGTTGGAGACTGTTTACATACTCACAAGTGGTACTAGTATCCCAATGTCCCATTTTTTACTATTCCTTACATATTTTTATTAATTGACCACCTTATTTGGGTCCTCACTTCACATTCCTGCCAATCATCTATCCATGAAAGAGAAAATTAATGAGGCTAGTATGATGATGTAATGGTTCTACATTACTTGGATAGGCTGATCTAGGACACTTAGCATCAAAACTTTAGCAGGATTATCCTTTTCAAGGGTATCATCAATTGTTTCATTGTTTGAGATTTCCTCTTGGGAAATGCATAGTCTACTCACAACAAGTTAGGGTCAAGGCAGATCTTGACATCCCATATTCCAAAGTATTGGAATATTTGTAAACTTTTCCTTTGAGGTAGAAATTGAGGATTATTTGGCTCCTCATTTCCTTTTATAGTAGGGGATCTAAGGTAAATTTGATGTTCTATTTATGAGGAGAGGAGTAGATAAGTTAGTATTTATACTTGAGACAATTTTCTCCATTGTATCGTGCCTTTCCATTAACACTGTTTTTGGTGTGGTGGGCTATGTGGAAAATGGAGCATTTAGACACATGACCTCCAACAAGAAGTCTTTCTATAGACTTCAAGAATAAGATACATGCATATAGGTGGAGCTTGTTGATGATGTTGCATATCTAATGACTGGGATGCGTTTTGTCTCATTCCTCATGCCTTCAAGTGATGTTCTTGAGTTTCTTAATTTCTTGCATGTTCCTAGTTTAACATTGGAACTTATTTTAGGTTCTTGCAAGATAGAACGATAATGTATGGGTGAGTTTAATTATTAGCAAGTGATGATTAGAAAATGCAATGTTAATCCTGGTCGAGTTTTGGCCAGAGGATTCCTAGCAGATCTAGTAAAGCATGGTGCTTTAGTGCATGATAGTTGCACTCTATGTAAGTTATGGAACACATTTGGCCATGCACTATGGCGCACTACCTCTCTTGAAGGAAGTGATGAAAGGATTTATAGACTTCAGGATTGAGGAGATAAAAGTTTGCAAGGGCTGCACTCGAGAGTCACGGCACCACTGCTTCCTCAGGAAGTGAACAAAGATCAAGAGAGATTCTTGATTTGATTCATTTATATGTGTGTGGACCAATTACTTTAGCCTATTTGATAGATCGTTTGTACTGTCTCTTTTTTTTACGATTTCTCTAAGAAGACTTGAATTTATTTTATGAAGACAAAGGATGAAGTGTTAAGTGATTTCAAAGAAATAAAATACTTGGTTGAGAATCAAATCGGGGTGAGATTAAAGGTGATGAGGTCCAATAATGGAGGAGAGTATGCCTCCAAGGAATTTGATGCCTTTTTTATAGAAGTATATATCAGGAGGGTGTTAGTAGTGCCATACAACCTGCAACCAAGTGAGGTTGTAGAGAGGAAGAACCGCTCTATCCTTGAGACAACCAAATAAATGATCCATGACATGGATTTTTCTGTGTTTATGCATAGAGGCATGTAACACAACTATCTATATTATGAAGTTTGAACATATGTCCTCCTAGGACTTTGAACTATAAGGCACTAGAAGAACCCTTTACTAGTGACAAACTTAAGGTATCACAATTTTGTGTAATTGGTTGTGTTGTTTATACTGATGTGCTTGAAACAAACAGGACTAAGCTTGAACCCTTGGGTATATTTATTGGTTGCAGTGAGACCTCGAAGGCTTACTGAATATGTATTCAAGTAGGGTGGAAAATAGTAATAATTTGAGATGATAAATTTGATGAGGATGGATGGTTCTTGAAGTATTGAATATCAGAAGCCTCAAGTAAAGGTTAAGGAGGGAGATAAGCATGATTTCCCAATAAATGATCAGAAAGAAGAAACATCAGATTTAGGTTAGATAGGTTCAATTGAAAGAATAGAGGTTAGAGGCTTCAGTACCATCCAGATCAATCAAGAAGCCAAGATGGCTTACCCAAACATTTTAAGAGGCACAAGAATAAGTAAGAGTACCTAAATATACATTTTGGGTGAGTAATCCTCCTAAGAATTTTTTGACTGATGCTACATCAATGTCTTCTATCACTTTCTAGTGGCGATGAAGTAGTTAAAGAGAAGGTGTGCCAAGATGCTATGATAGAGGAGTATGATGCCTGGGATATAGTTCTAGAACCCACTGTGAAATTAGTGATTGATTCTAAGTAGGTGGTCTTTGATGAAGCCTTCCTTGAAATAGGGAAGCACACCTTGAAAGTCTTGGAGAATTGAGATAAATATGGAGTAAATGTTTTTTGTGAAGAACACCTTCCTTGTAAAGATGAAATGTCGACTTTAGCGTGTTGGTCCAAAGGTGACTCTCCTTTAGTTTGGTGTGCTTTAGCATATCCATAATGCCTTGATTGCAACAGAGAGGTCTGTGTGGGAAGGAAAAACAACCTTTAGTAGGCATCATTCTAATAGAGGCACATGTATTGTCATTCTTATTTACATTGATTTTCCATTTTCGGAAATCACTTCCATTTCTTAATTTAGATGTGCTTTTCTGCTTTAGTTTAGATGTTTATTCTTAGTTGAATTGCATTTCTAGTGTCCATATATGGAAAGTGGATGGATTAGGGAATCTCTACAATCAAGAATGGTTCTCTATCCTAGATGAAAAGGTGCATGCATCTAACTAGCCTTCTATAGAGGGAAATCTTATTTAGGAAATTGTCCATGCAGGCTGGACGCATTAGTATAGGAAGAATTAGGGTTAGGGTTTCTATTCTTATCTTAGGTGCACCACAGGGATGGGATGGTTTAATTTTCATAACCCTATTTTCTCTTGATCTATAAAGAGAGATAGGATACTCTATAGAAAGGACAATGAGATGGGGATAATATTTGAGTTAAGTTTTGTTTTGTAATTCTATCTTTTGAGAGATGTGTGATTGAGTGCTGCAATCGTTCTTTCTTTCATAATTTACAGAATGCAGATTTTATGCAGAGTTTGTACTAATAGTTCGTTTTTATGAGTTTTCCATTTAATGCAGTGTTTGCACTTGTGAATTTTATAGTCAAAATATTCGAGTCTCAATAAACTATTTTGAGAGAAATTTGGACAATTTTTAGATAGAATATTGTTCATAAGAAGTACCTATCGTGCATCATGAATTAAATTTCAACCTTTAGATCCACAAAACATTTTACCTCATTTTTCATCATTGGAAAGCACTCCCAGTTATGCAATCATGCCATTTAAAGACTTCTAGATTGCATATTATATTGCGTCATAAATGGCCCACTGTCAGTTCGTTTTGCAAGGCTAGAATTGACCTTGTTCTTGGCTTTGTCTTAGTTGTAACCTCATTGTTATGAACTTTTAGGCATTTAAGGATCTTTTCTAGTCTAGATTTCAGGTTTATTATAGTTTTCATGAATGTGCTTTATAGATTTTTTGCACTTGTCTATACTTACAACTACTTTTTATTCTTGTTCTTTTTGTTTTTTATTGGAATTTCCTAACACTTGATTTTTATATATTTCATGTGATGCATCTTATGGTCGTATTGATCAAGTTTATTCACTTATGGACATTAATATTGTTCATTTTCTTTCTTTTATTTGACATAAAATCTTGCTTTCAGAATGAATGATTTACAAACAATATTTTAAAATATTTTATTAACTAAAAGGCAGGTTGCACATGTAGCCTCCTCTAGAACTACAAAATTCTAAACAATACTAGAGAAAAATGACCTGGATTATGCCAAAACACTTGATACATATAACAATATCTAGACATCAGTAAAAAATACCAAGAATCTGAAGAAAAAAGTTCAAGGGAAGAAATCCTTAGCAGAAACACTGGCTAACCAAGACAGTGACCAATGGGGCTAATTGTGATCATTTAGTGCTAGATACCAGATTACATTAAGAGGATCAACATAAACCATAGATTCTTCCAAACCATCATTTCTTGGCTTGGGGGCTTGACGGTCTCAAAGATGGCCAACACTAGGGTCAGAATTCCTAACTCTTGGCGAGTAATTCCTAAGGCCTGTGGGCCTGCATGCATTTTTGTTGTGCAAAAATGACCCCAAAAAATGAATTTCAAGCTTATAGAGACATTTTTTATAGCCTCTATGATATTTAATATTTTCCAGGAAAATTCATGATTTTTTCTTAACATTGTGATGTTCCGATTTTTACTAAAATTATGATTTTGAGATATATATCAGTGTGGCTTGAAAATATTTAAAATTCACCACATTGGTGATGTTTGCAACATGGGTATATACTATAGACACTACTGCTAGCCAAAAATCCTATTACAGACTACCAGCAATAACCCATTCCTTAAAAGACCTCCACTGTAGTGCGTAAGAGCCTATTTATAGTGAATGGCTCCACTTTAGCTTCTTTATCCTTAAGTATGGCTTGAAGATTATGTTCATTTTAATTTGGAATGTGACTAGTTCATTGGTTATCCCAAAACTTAAAGCTAAAAGTTATCCCTGAAACTTGCAGTGGATATGATGAGTTTTAAAGGATGTCTTAAGTTGGTCACATTTCCTAACCTTTAGCTGGTGATATTCAGATCTCATATCAATAGTTGTAAACATTGTTTCCCCATGTAAATATTCCAGTGCTCCATTTATAGGTGGAATGGGGAATCAATCCTTTATAGTCTTCTTATTTAATTTTCCATAGTTAAGACTCATTGCCCATATGGAAGGAGCCCATCCTTCTTCCTTTTTAATACTAATGGAGATGCAAAGGGACTTTTACTAGTCACAATGTGACCCATATCCAATAATTCTTAAACATTCTATCTCATTCTTATATATCTGTGGATACACACAGGGAGGAATGATTATTGTGGTGTAGACCTCGGTTCTAGCTCAATGATGTCTTTCTATTTATTAAGGTGGCAGTCCATGAGAGTCAAACATAGTTCACCTTTAGCAAGTTTCTTTGTCTTTTTTTTGACAGAAATTAGCTTGTTAGTAATGGGTTGCAGAAATTAGCTAATTGTGATTAGTTGTTGTCCCTACTCAAGTTTCTTTGTCATTTTTTGGGTAGAAATTAGCTAATTGTGATTAGTTGCTGGCGCTGCAGAATTTCTATGTACTTCTCCAAATTCATGCAAAATTCTCTAAAGCATTAAACCACCATTTTCCCATGATCGCATTAGTCTCTGCTAAAGTTGCAACATAAAAAATCATTCATGGCTATCCAATTGTGGTTTCAGTGTCTATGCTTCATAATAGAGTGATTTCCATCACTACTTGGATATTTTGTAATGGATTGACTTGCTGATCCATGAAAATAGGTGCAATATGGGCCCTATATTATTCCAATAAGTTCATGGATAATACTTTGTCAAAGTCATGGTTCACTAGACCAATTTTCACATGATTTGTGAAAAAGTGATGAAGTGTCTTGATCAAGCCATGCTCTTAGACCAAAACACTTTCTTTTTCACTTAGCCATGCTCTGAATTGTTGAAAATTTTCTGAAAATATATTGATGATTTAAGGGAATTCTTGTTAATTGTGCCAAACCTGTTCACAACAATACCCTTTATAGTTTTCCTAAGGAAGAAGAACTGGGAATCAATAGACATTTTTCATGCTTTTATTGCTTGAAAATTAGCCATTGCTTCTCTTTGTTAGTTTAGTCCTTAGCCACTGCTTCTCAATATATTCTACAAATTGTCCTGATTTGCTAAAACTCCCCAGGCTGATTACAAAGACTGTTACAAATCCTTTTCAAAGCCATCTTGGATGTTCCAAGTTTATCTTTAGAGATATCCCAATTCGAGGTCTCAACAATTCTTAAAATAATTCCATTTGTGATCAGAAGCAGATCCATTCATATAACTGAACAAGTGGTTCAGTTCATTAGAGACTCAAGATTTACAAAAAATTAAGGAAGCTCATTACTAGAACCCCATCTATTCTACTCTTAATGTTGACCGACCGTTAAAACCCAAGATTGTGTTCTTAAAAACATTAGTCCTCACTTTGGAAGAATTCTAGAATCTGAAAATCCATATCCCTGCCACCCAGATTACTTTGTAGTATTATAGAGAAAACTATGTGTCCCAACATCCAATATCTTTAAAACCTCTTCGGATGAGAGGATGATGACTAGAGGTTTTTCAAATTTCAACCTGGGATTTTTGTTACTAGTAAAGGTCTTGAAATTTTTGAGAAGATTTTTGAGATTTTTGAAAGTTTTGGACTCCTGGAAGATGATATGAAGGATCTCTTTAAGAGAATCCCACGTGTACTAGTTTCGAGGGATAAGGTGTAGGAGATCATGGACTATTTATACTTATGTCCTTTACAGGGGAATTAATTATTTGTTTGTTGATCAGTTGTGTCTTAAAAAATTAACTAGAGTCAATAGAATGATACTTATCTTAATTCTAAGATAAACATTCGACACTTGTTTGTTTGTTATTGTTATGCCGAGTTTAATTTAAGCAAGAGTCCCATCCATACTTTCTCATTCTTCTTTATTGAGAAAATGTTTCTTTGCCTGGAAAATAAATTATGGAAATTAAGTTTATCATTGCTATTAAATACCAATATAACTTTCACCAAGAGTATCGAGGTGCTTTATAGGCCAGTATGGGGGAGACAGGTAAAAATTTTCTATACATGTAAAAAACTTAAGATTACAAATATTACACCTCAATAAATTGGATTCCTCTCCATGCTTGATAGATCCAAGCTTAAGATTGATATATCCTGGTGGTAGTTGTATGAGATCCACTTCAATCATTCTTATTGTAAAATAGAACCGTAGACACCACTCCAAAATATTGAATTACAACAATTTATTGCATGATTGACTACGCCACAAATCATTGGCGCCTTCTTTTGTCCTAGTGTGGTTGAAGCCTCACTTAACCTTTGTCCTAAATATATTCGTAAGATGTTTGGTGTCTTCTTCTTGCACAATTCCATTACAAATCAGCACTTTATTATGGATAAAACCCCACTTCTAGAGACAGAGGTGGAAGAGGTGTCTCCCAACAGAGAAAAAGCATGGGAACCATTGTTTTTGTTTGTCTAGAGTTTAAACTAATCGTAAATGTTTTCTTGTATAGTTTTGATTTTTTAGCATAACTTCTACAGTGGGCTATACTGTGTACATATGAGATTATATGTCCCAGAAGTGTTCCTCCCTTAAGACGTTGGAAAGAAGCATCCTATGAGCTTAATGGATTGCAGTTAGTCACCTCATATTCTAAAGGACTTGGGAGGGAAATATTAATCGTTCTCATAACTTGTTCAAATTTGTTATCTTTAAATCTTTCAATTGGTTGGTCGTTAGGGCCGTTTGCTAAATATATTTTTGAATCTCCTAGGTTATTTCTACATGATGTGAGAAGGGGATAGCTTGGCAAAACACTGGTAAATGAGAGAACTGATAGAACTAACTTAATAAGAACAATTTGATGTATAAGATTCGATAATTATGAACCCCACTAGTGCGATTTATTCTTTATTCTGTTGATTATACCCTACTAAAAAACTACTATATGATTGTTGAGAGAAATAGTCACTCCAAGATACATGAAATTGGTCCATATTTTAGAGCTAGCTAATTGAAAAATTCTAGAGATGGATCAAAGGAGAAGTGGGTTGATGTTTTAGTTGTATATTTAGATTTTTCCATTATTCTCCTCCCCACTTGATTCATTAAGGATTCAGTGATACAATACACTTCTACATATCTAAGTTATCATTGTTTGTGCCCTCCTAGTGCAAGAGTATTATCAATGAAATGTGAGTGGTTCATTGCTTTGACCCCTTTGGAAAAGTTTAGTCCATAAAGGTTTCCAAATATCTATTAAAATTCCATATATCTACTCAGTTCCACCACCATTATGATGCATAAAAGGGGAGAGAGAGAAAGCTTATCTCATTCTCTAATGATGAGAGGACATTTTGATCCATTTGGAAGAAGTAAATGGGTCTATTTCATCTTTAGAATAATTTCCTTTAGAGAGATATCTTGGTGAAAACTAATCTGGCACGACTCTCTCTAGAGAACTATTGTTAAATCAACCATTGTTTAAAACATTCAAACAAGTTAACCTTTCTTTCAAAACATGCCATTAATTATGGGATCTCAATTTTATTTTGTTGCACCGAAGTTCTGTGGAATCCTATTACTATGGGATCTCTATTTTGTTTTTTGCACTGATGTTCTGTTGAATCCTATTACTGTCATTATCTTTTTCCAATGGAGAATTTATTTATCCTTTTCAATAGTGAGTGGAACATGACAAGGTGGAATAGGAAACATCAACAAGGGTTAGAGAAAACAAATTCCAATCCAGTGATCAGGATTATCCTTTAAGGTGGTAATGTAGAGGTGGTTGTGTTAAAGTGTTGCATGGAGATTGGGTAGTGAATGAGGTTCTCACTGCTTAAGTTCTTCAGTTAGTAAGCTCCAGCGCTACTTGCAAGTTATGACTGTTACACTTGCAGAGCTAGTGTAGACATATGAAAAGTTGTTAATTAATAATGCTCTGTGATGCTTGATCACTTCATGGATTTGGGAATTATTGAAATGCTAGAAGTTTCATTTTTCCACTACCACAACAGAGTATGTTTAAGGTCGAATCCATAAGGGTTCTCAGAATAATTAATGACTGTGCTTCTAATTAGTGCTACTTTTCAAGGCTGCTATAATTCCTAGCTTCCTTAGGACAACCCTATTTCTGAGTTAGGACACAAATTACTTCCTCCAGCGTGTCTAGATTCTCAAGGAAGGAAAACCATGCTGATTAAGTTTATCATCAAGTCAAGACACCTGAAGATGAAACATTTGTAAGGAAAACTCTTTTGATGGAAATATGACTGCATTTTATTCTTCAACATGAATCTATACAGTAGATCAACATATATGTTTGATTAGGAATACTGTAAACCTTCAATTTCACCCATAAAACTGCTGCGCAGGTGACTGTCACATTACTGATAGTGCCCAGGCCTACTCTTTTAACCCTGATAATTACCTAGAACTCCCTTGGATAGTCCATCAATTTTTCCCATATGCATTACTGGACATCCATATGAAATGGGGGCTAACAGACTCCATTAATCCTCCTAACCCTTGTACTCCACTGGGTCCATTTCCATTGCATGAACAATGTCAGAACCCAGATGTCCTTGAGTCAACCCCAATCCTCCTTACACGATTCCAAGATACCCCATGTGTATCCTCTAGGGCTTGATGCACAACACGCTTTTAAGTAGGGCAATGTCTAAGCAAGAGAAATTCTCCATGTAGCCATCATGAAGGACATCCGTCTATACCACTATTGGAAAATAGAAATATATTGTCACTAAGAACTTGGAGAAATGGTATTTTTTTCTCAAAAATGGAATTATCTTCAAAATTATAAAAGTAAATGCCATTGAAGTAATCTCCAAATATGAAAGAGGAAATTTCTTACAAAGTTGTTACAGACTACAAAAAATGCTCAAAGTGATAGAAGGCCTAGAGGCAAATCAATATTGCATTCACAAATAGAGTACATATATAGTAAATAGTTAACAAGAGTTCCCTCCCATCCATCATCAAAAATCTCATTCAGCTACAGAAATAAAGATACATATAAGAAGCATCTTGCCCAAGAAGACAATTTTGAGCTCCAAAAAGGAGTAAAAAATGCTTGAATTAAGAAAGGAATAAATTGGGTTGTGATAAAAAAATGAAAGGGCCTTATCAAAGATAAAGTTTAGATCTAAGAAGGGATAGGTCTAAGCAATTTTTGAATAACTGGGGCTAGCCACATTACATAGGGTTAAGGTACTAAAATTCTATATGTAGACATTATTATTTTTAGTAAAAGGTCCAGACATAGGAATTGAACAAATTTTGTATTCTTGAACTAAAAGGGTGCCTCAAAACATTGATATAAAACTCTAGAGCCAGAAAACAAGGGAAAGGGGTACTTCTTTTTTAGAAGACCTTAACTATGGTCTACCAATATAAGTGTATGAAAAGACTTCCAAAAAATATGTGGATAGGGTTGAAACATGATTTTAAAGTACAAGAGCCCCCCACAACCATGTGCATTTATGTACATGATATTTGAAGGTAGGTTTTTGTAGATGAAAAAGGATGGAACTTATCACAGATGTATTCAGCTTGATGTCATCTTCTAGTTGGAAGTACAACGTGTATTTGTGTGTCTTTTTTGTATTGTTTACATCTTGTTGTACCTAGAATGGGGAGGGTCATAGGAACTCTACTAGGATATTGTACTAGTGAACAATCCTGTTGACTGGGTTTTCATCATTTTTGAATGTTAATATTGTTTCTCCCCATTTAATTCTTTTTATCTTCCCTGGGATGATTGGGTGTGCTTCAAAGTTCATAACTTCAAATTTTTATTGATTATTGGAATTAAATAATAGAACTAGTTATCAATAGCTTCATGAACTGCATCAATTGCAATGAGTATGTGTATTCTGTTGATTATAACTTAGTGACATTAAGGAAAAGCACGTTGATACCTAATTGACTTTTAGGATACAATGTAAGTGCATATTGATCCGACATCATCTCAATATTGGTAAATGTTTCATTAGACACAGTTCATTATACATTTTACAGATCTGGCATGCCAAAGCACATGCAAGCTTCTACTAAGAGTGTTCCCGAACTGGAGTGATGTCAGATATTGTGGTACAAATTTGATGAAAACTTCCAAAGGCATTATCAAATGGTTTAGGCATGTGTGTGTATGTTATAAAAAAAAATCATAATAATCTATTGTTGTTGCTCTTAAATATGATAGTATCTATATAATAGTTCAAGAACCATCATATAATTCAAAACTTCTAAAAAATAACTTAAGAAATGTAGATATCGAATATTTTGAATGGTTTGATTAGTTGCTTAATATGAATACACTTGGGATATCATAGGTCCGTCTTGTTTAACTTTGAAGTTCTGAAGTTCAATTTTACCTCCATTTGAAAGCCAATTTTAACCTTCAATTCTTGCATTGAAACTTGAAAGTTGGTTATTAGTTGTTGTTTAGGTTGAGCTATCTAGCTCTTGTTACAACTAAGAATTATTCAAATTTTCTATTGAACAAGTTACAAAACTATGCTTGCTACCTTCAACATACAATATACAATCTTATTCAAATTATAATTAAAAGATGAGACTGGCATTTAAGCCTAGCATACGGTTTGGGCTCATTGTGTTTTGGAGTAGCTTGCTATTGAATCTGCAAAGGATCAATTGGAAGCTAGATTAATTATGCATCAAGATTCATTTTGTGTATAACATTATGGTCAATCCCCTTTCTTTTGCAGCTCTTCCCTTTATATCCACACAACCTTGAAGTCTTGTTAAATGATCTTAAATCACCATCGGAATTGTTGGATTTTGGATACTTCTCCGACTGTATCGATAGTGGAACTTGGAGGTCAAAACTGCGTGTTGTCAATCCATCATTTGACTATGTACCCCCACAGCTCGTGAACCTTTTCATCACTGATATGTGAGTGCCATCTTTTCTCTATGGAAATAATGGCTGTGTGGATTCATTTTACCTGCAATCTTAAATAAGTCTTGTTTATGGCATTAGAAATAGAATAAAATGGTTTCTTCCATGCCATTTTCTCTTTATAATCTCTTATCAGTAACATTTTGGATTTAGTTTCAGAGTCAGGGTTTCATGATATATTGCTCAATCTCCTACTTCTATTTTGCAGTGGAGGACGCAATCCATTATACATGTACCGACTAATAGGATATTATTATACTCCCGATGACTATGTGCTCCAGCAACATGTAGAATCTGAGATATGAGAAAGTCCCTATATCTTATATAGGTTGTTAATAGTTTTAGTCTGAAATTCTTGAAATTCTTATTTAGTTTTCATTTTGTATGTCCGTAGTGATTCTTAATTGATTTTTTCCTTGATCTTTCTGAAATTGCCAGAAGTTGTTCATACATAATGAAATTGCTAGAAGTTGTGCATACATAATGAGACACTAGTCATTTTGCAAATATCATTTGTTCTTGGTAACCTAATGCCAAAATGATTCTACATAGGATAGTGTTTTCATTCTAAATGATGAAAATAAAATTACAAATCTCT
Organism: Pseudotsuga menziesii; assembly: GCA_001517045.1. NCBI lineage: Eukaryota > Viridiplantae > Streptophyta > Pinopsida > Pinales > Pinaceae > Pseudotsuga > Pseudotsuga menziesii. The sequence goes on from LPNX010779287.1 coordinate 197,800, forward strand.
GTCTCTCTAGAGATATGAAGAAAGTTGAGGGTAGAAGGATGAAAGTATGCCTCTTGCTTACACATTGACAAAGATGTCCTTAATGCCTTTCGTTACATTTTTTACGTTTATATTGAACTTGAACATGCACAGAGATGTCCTTTCTGGAATTTAATGCCTTTCGTTATCAAATTTATTGTTTATATTGAACTGGAATTTCCAAGGCTACTATTTAATCATATTTCAGGATGCTTATTTTTGTCAAGATCTGAGTGATGTCAAGCTATGAGTACACTCTATAGCCTGAGATGAAAGAAATGCATCACATGTATAGAAAAAAATGGTAAAATATTGACATCCTACCTTTAACGTCAAAAATAGAAATGAGAAAAAAAAGCTATTAGAAAATGAAAATGAAAATAAAATAACTAGCTAGGTCCATCTTAATTCTAAGCTATTAGAAAATGAAAATGAAAATAAAATAACTAGCTAGGTCCATCTTAATTCTAGAGATTTTAAGTGGTGAGGTTTATAGTTTATACCATATTAGCAATATTCGAGTAAAAATGTGGAAATATAGCTTAACACGAATTTATGGGTTCATGGCTTCAATACAGGTATTTTTTTTTAATGTTGATTAAGTAACGTGCATGAATTTAATTAAGACATTACATGAAATTAGTTACAAATTTGTTTGAAATGATTTGGTTTGTGTGTCAATTTTTTATTATCTTGTAATGCAAAATCATTCTTGCTTATATAATTTGAGTTTATATTTATTAATATGAAAAACTATATAAATTTAAGATTAAGATTTGAGTTATCATTAATTATATTGATATTTTAGTTCTACTCTTATATTGATAATTAATGAATGGTTGGATTGCTAAAAGTTAAGCTACTTCCTAGGTATTAGTTATCCTTGAAATTCCACTTTTATCTTAATTTAATTTTTAGTAGTAACATTTTGTTAACCTTAAGTTCAAAATTGCAAATATATTTTAATTATTTAGTCAACTTTATAGTATCTGTATTATGTGGAATATTCATTGAATTTTGAATTCCATGCAAATTTTAGAACATGAAGTGGCAATATGACTGAATCTTGCTATTGTGGTTTGTACATAGAGTTTTTGTATCTCTTTCATTGCTTTATGGATCCAGGGATAAGATATATCTATGGTAATTTTATTTTTAAATATGATATAGACCTAGGGATAAGATGCATCTATGCTAATTTTAATTTTAAGTATAATATAGTTAATGGATTGGTTCATATATTCAAATGTTTGGGCGGTTTTGTATTAGGATGAAAGTTCAGAAAATGAGTGTTTTCATTTAAAGGGCACATTCACGAGATTGAAAGTAGGTAAGGCCAAGAAAACAAATAATGTCAGGTTAAGATAATTAATTTCCTTTTATTTTTTTCCAGCATAAGGTTTACTAGGTTCTTATGTATTCATCATAGGAGACCTGTTGACATTGAGATCGACATTCACCTAATGAAATTTTATTGCTGATTTCATGACTAAAAGATCATTACATGGAGCCTCTAGGATTCTGGCCATATTTATAAGTAAAGCTTGAAAGAATATGTTGAGGTAAGTGTTTCTGAAGTTTTCCCTATTGTGAATAATACATGATGAGCATTTGTATTTTATGGAAAGTTTGTAAACTAAAAAAAGTGTTTTTTTTTTTTTAATGTTTTCTGAGGTACCTTATTATCTTTCTCTTATACAACTTATTCACCTTGATTGTAGGTCGTGCGAGAAAATGAGGGCATACTTGCTAGAAAGATGCGAATGTAATTACGGATGCTATGGAACCCTCTATTGAAGTTCTTTGAGAGCATTGATCAAGCCTTGTATTTTGAGTAGTGCTTCAAAAAACTATTTTAATTGTAGATATATTTTTAGATTGAGGGCGATGATTGGGCCCAACATACTTTATGAAAATTGATTGTACATTGAGTGTAGTATGATAAATGAGCTTCACACTTTGATAAAATTTTATATTGTAAATTGCAAATATTTATGAAATCATCTCTCCATTTTATCTCTAAGGAGGTTAAAACTTAGTAGTATACAAGTAGTTGTGATGAATAAAGTCAACAGTTTAGATTGAAAGATTGATTTTCTTTACAAGGTGTTCTAGTGTGTAACAAACATAAATAATAACAACAAAATATATATATATATATATATATATATATATATTGTTTGTTGTTATTATTTATGTTTGTTACATAGTGCAAGAGACATGACAATTCTAAAGTAGATACAACATCATCTAGGTAATTTTAGGAAGTCAAATTTTGTCAAGACTTAAGTTTATATTTTTCAATGAAAAATTAGCCAAAATTTACAAGATTTTTAATTGTGAAAGATTCGCTAAATATTATAGAAGGTTTTCTAATTTTGTGAAAGATTCGTCTTATTTCACAAGATTTTATAATTTTGTAAAAGATTCACCAATATTTTAAAATATTTTATAATTCCAGGAAAGATTCGCCCATATTTTACAAGGTTTTATAATTCCATGAAAGATTCGCCAAAAATTATATCTACATATTATAATATTGATAAAATAGCCTTCACAATTTCTCATGTATCATGGGGATTCACCCATTTATTATCAATATAAATTTAGGGGGGGTTCTTAAAATTTTCCCTATAAAGAGGAATTAGCTGCATAAGAAGAATAATCAGTAGCGTCGTTAAGAAGACAAAGGCCACCAACTGTAAGACGGTGACCAGGCGTCATATTAGTACTCAATGACAACCGTAAAAGAAGGTAAATGACGACACTTTTTGATGTCACATCTAATAATAGAAGATCCAAGCGGTGTGTTGGTAGAATCATCAATGTATTTTTTGGATCGTGAATGAATGATTTCATCATAATAATGAACCTGATATGAGAATGATGACATTTGAGTCAAGTTGGTGTTATAAGAAGAAGCCCACTCACTGAAAGGACACCATTGTGCAGAATTGAACTATGAGAAGTTGCAGAAGTGATCAGAAAGGATGTTAAGGGAAGATCCGCTAGGTAAGGAAGTGGCTCCGACAAGAAAAGGTATAATCTTTCAAAGTTAGAAGAAAATGTGATATGATATGCAGCGGACCCTTGAACCAGGGGCGATTTTGAGTGAGCATGCTTCAACGGTTACAATTGAAGAAGAAGTTGCAAGTATACAGGCTAGCTCATTCAAGATGAAAGTTCTTGGAAAGGTCAGCCTTAACCATATATCTCTTAGTTGGTTTGGGGAGAAGACAAAGAAACCCACGATGAATCTGAAAGGGGACCAAGTTCTTGCCCCACTTGAGAAATTTTGTAGGAATAGGGAGTGGGATTGACTTTAGGCAATCCCGGACGAGCCTAAATGCAAGGAATGACAAAGTTGTGAGAGATAGAATGGCTTTCAATATGGCATGTAGGCTTCATAAATTACAGCTGCAGACTGTCGCTATGTAGCAAGTAGCCACTTGGGAAGTGGAATATAGACAAAAGAATTTCAACGACCAGTATCTGTGGTCGAAGGAGCAAGTAGATTCTGTGCAACATGAGGTTGCAGAAGTGTGCCGAGTAAGAAGAAATTGAGCATAGAAAAGGCAGTCACATTGAATTGCATGGTTCAACAGGTTCCGGGTAGTCGGCACATAACTATTTGTGAGCAGTTTTTGAGTACACCATGTCCACCTGACGTGGATTTAGGATGATCCACAAGACTATGTTGGGGGCTTATTGGCAAGGGGCTTAGGATTAGTTAGGTCTGCAGCATTGTGGATGCTATGGAAGCTCAGAAGACACCGTGCAAGACAAATATAGCGCGCACGGTAGACGATAGACTACTTTTGAATATTTTATGTCACTATTTGTACTTTTTGATGATATTTTGTGGATATTGGTCATTATTTGGTAGAATCAGTTAGGATTTAGTTAGAAGTGGATCATGAATGTAAAGGAACAAGACTATAAATAGAAGAAGAATTGTGAATGTAAGCATCATGAAAGGATCGGTTGTAATCTGAATCTTAGAGATCTAGACTGAGGATTGAATTGTTGTCTTTTTTGGATTTTTGATTTATTGCATAGAAGTAATATGAAAGGACGAAGGTTGTTCTAAAATACTGTTATTTTTGTCTCTTTATATCTTTTATTTCTATTTATGTAATCCAATGGCGAGTATGTGTGACATCGATCTATGATGCAATGTTTACTGCTTATGAATGATGTTATCTTGTTAGATATATTTGTGCCACAGTATGGTTATTTCTATTATATGATACTTCTGCTATGAATGAACAATGCAATATAGTGATGCTGAATGGTTCTATGAATGATTATACAAGCAGTTGGATCTGATAAATAAGTTGATGAATTGCCGATTCTCATACTCATCTTCTATTCTGTAGAAACTTGGTTTTGTCATCCCTCCCTTGAACATCTCGGGTGAGACTGCATCTGCTTCATGGGTGTTCCTGGATAGGGTAAAACATGTCCGGGCCGGTGCTTAAGGAGATCGCGGCAATTCGAGGGTCGACAAAGTGGGAACCCCTGTTGACTGGTTTTTGTTGGTTGGGATTGAGCCAACAATATACAAAAATTTCAAGGAATTTCCTTGACCCACGAGGCCAAATCCATTTTTTCAAAGAATTTTCTAGTTCATTTCTGCTTGTACAATCTCTGGAAAATGATAAATCCACCATAAGTATCTCTAGGGTGAAAAATGGGGTGCTAATGCCTATCGATGATTTGGTGACATAGAAGAATGGTATAATTGACTACTCATACCCCATGGAATACTTCACTTCTCTAGGAAATCCAAACATACTACCATCTGTAATAAAATTTGACCATTTGGTCAATAATTAAGTGATAATAATCACTTATCCGAAGAGCCAGGGAAAATTCTCAAAACTAAAACCGAGGTATTAGAACTAGGCATGTCTAGAATAAATATAGACCATGTTGTATTTTGAGTCACTTCCTTGGGAACCTTGCTTGAATTGGTCAATTGGGTTGACCAGGTCAAAGTACATAAAATTAAGGTGAGATATTGCATACATATGATCATGTAAGCATCCAAGGTAATAAATGATCTAATGGTGTATACATAAACCAAGCTTAAATCAGTTATTCATAATCATGGTGACAAATAATAATAATAATAATAATAACAATTAGAGGCACCTATGCTTTTGAAGAATCTTGGAACTTTCTGGAAGTTTGTTTGTCCATGCCATACTTACAAAGGGTAAACAATGTGATATTGATGGGTTAGAATGTAAACCAAAGGCTGAGGCAAAGGGAATTGATTTTGACCGTCTTTGACTTTATGATTTATCCTAATAATGAGAAGTACACACAACCAAAGTGACATATGCATGATAAATAAACAATAGGGAATGGTGGTGTCTAACAGGTGGATGATATGATCTGAAAAGGGTCCATTTAACTTTAACAATCATTTCTATGACTCAAATCCAAGCTAAATATAAAGGTTTGTGACGATCTTTTCTAGGACCCTCGGATTGAATACACAATAAACTATAGTGAACAGATCCTAGGTGACACTTAGAATTAATTGTCCCTTACTCCATATCACATCAAAACCCATAGGCTCCGCAAGAAATTAATCATTACATTTCAATAAGATGGCCAACAGTCTCTAGTTTCAGTATCATTACAGGAAATTTCAACTCAAAATGGGCCTCCTAAAAAAAATTAATAAAATAATATTTATTAATTTTGGAGGAAGAAAAGAAAAAAAGTACTTTTTTGTTTGTATTTTTGACATATATCCCCGTGTTTTTACTCAAATTTTGATTGGGAGAGCATGTCATCATCACTTCTTTCATGTATAGCGGGGTCAACCAAAAGCATGCTGAGTGGGTACTCGTTGGATGCGGAATTCAATTCTGAATCCAATGAGCTCTCCTGATTGAAATTTGAGTAAAACACAGGGAGATATATCAAAAATACAAACAAAAAAGTAGTTTTTTTTTTATGATACCTATCCCCAAATTTATATTAAAAAACTATTTAATACCTATACGATATTTCAAATTTAAATAAATTTCATTGGCTAACACATCATGACATGAAATTTGAATTAGAGTTAAAAGGCCCATTTTGAGTTGAAATTTCCTCTAATGTTTTTTATCTACTGCTTTATTTGGGCCTTTAACAATTTCACTTCATAGCCCTTTTTTGAGTTTTGTCTAAAGAAACAACTTTGCAATTTCATTTGCAGGATTTGCATTTCATAATATATAACATATAACTCATAATGCATGTAACGATGGTAGGAATATTGCTTCAAGTTTTAGCTGACAACATCTCAAGAAACTACGAGGAATATCCACAGTCACGACCAAGCATCAAGGGAAATGTTGGGTATATGTTATATTCTTTGCATGTGCGTGTGAGGGGGAGGTGCCCATGTCAGCGTTGCATTTGGGTTAACATATTAGGGTATTGGATGCTGTTGAATACCTATATTTTGTATTGTGAGGATTCGTAATGTAATGAATAGAAAATAGGAGGTGTGGCTCCAAGGTTTGTTGGTTTTCCCAGTTAAGGGTTCTAGGCCAAATATCTATGTTTATGTGTGAATTTTGTGTTGTGATCTCTATTTTTTTTTAGAGAATCTATACGCTTTGCTTCTCTACACAAGTTTAAAACATACATGCAACTTTCCATAGAGGTCAAGGATTCAAAACCCAACTCGCCTAAGCTCAGGAACCAACACTAGCGGGTTCTCTTGGCCCAAAAGGATCAATGCTTTAGAAAATTTTGTTTCACAAATCATAGCCAACACACAAAACAACATGGGTTCCATCATGCATAGATGTAAAAATTTGGAAAGAATATTCAATCTCACAAGTATCAAACAATCTAAGTCACAAGACAAATTTTACAATGGATGAAACTGGATGGATAGGGACAAGTGATACATGGAACTAACCTAGATATTTTTTTTATATTAAAATCAATTAATGAGAATGAAGTTCAATGAAACTTTTCACCCAAATGTAATAATAAAAATCACATAAAATATTGAAAGAAATTTAATACATAATTTCAACTAAAAATTAGTTATTTTGAGAACCTTGTTTCACCTCAAAATAATGTCATAGATCACTTAAAATAAGGAAATAAATTTAATACATAATTTCATCTAAAAATTAGTTATTTTGAGGACCAAGATTGATAAATGTTTCACCCCAAAATAAAGATAAAAATCACATAAAATAAGGAAAGAAATTTAATACTTAATTCCATATAAAAAGTAATTATTTAGTTATTTGACTCAACTTTTCTAAATATAAAATTTATTTAATTTTATTAAAAAAACTATATACAATATTATACCTAACCCAACAAAGACTATTAAATATTATTAAAAAAACATTATATAATATTGCATCTACCTTTGAATAAAAAATCTTATATAATTTTACACAATCATATTATTAAAAAAATACATGCCCAAATTTATATTTTATTATGCCTATCATTTTATTTAAAAACATATACATTATTATACAATAATAAATTTTAAATTACAATTTTATTAATTCAATATTATTATTTAAATATGTTTTATAGTTTTCATCTAAATTATTAAAATTGTTCATTAATTTTTTACCAAAACAATAAAAATATTACACAATAATATTATTAAAATACAATATTTACTATACATAACCATATTATTAAAAATTAATTTTTAATATACACATAATCATTAACACATGGCCTGGAGAAAATCTATTTTTCAGGCATGAATTTGCCAGAATCTGAGATGAAGTTTTTAGAATCTGAAGTTGGTTTACATATTATATTTTATTAAAATAAAATTATCTTCTGAATGTAGCTAGAATATCATTTTAGGTATATTATTATTTGGTAAGAATGAATGTTTTAATATAGAATTATTATTATTAAGGTTAATATATATTCTCTTTGAAAAATGATTTCGCTTAGTTTTCCCCATTGCCATTGAATAGGACAGCTCCAACTAAGGAATATGTAAGTTAAAATTAAATATTAGTATATATAAACATGTATAAATGCTGGTCGGGTGGATATTGTAGTCAGTTATATACCCACATGCTTCTAAGGAGAAGTGTTGCCATGCATTAATATTTTCTATATATTTATTTTATTAAAAATACCATAAATTTATGGTTTGAAAAAATCATTTTATTTAATTACCAAACTTAATCTAATTAATATTGTAAAAATATGTCTTCCCATCCATTAACTTCTCCAATATGCTCATTTATTAGAATTAGTGGAGAATGAGTTATCATATTACTTTTATTTGGATATCCAAGACAAATTGGGGCAATTCAGGCAGATATTATTTCAATATTCAAGACAATTTGGGGCAAAGTTAAATAAATATTATTATTAAAATATTTCATTATTTCAAAATTATATAATAAAAAATTGTTTAAGAGGTACCCCCTTTTTGAATTTTAAAGCATTTTTATTGGTTAATACATGATGACATGGAATTTGTATTATTTTTGGAAGGAACCACGCTAGGAATTGCACTAGGTTTATAGCTAGGAATTGTGTTTGGAAAACATATGACATAATGTCGGATATATCAATGACAATGTCAATGATCATGATTCATGTGATATTACTTTTGTATCTCGATTTATCATAGTGGCACCTAAATGATCGTAATCATGGCACTTTTAGATCTTGATTAATCGTAATGAGGGGTAAATTACCTTAATGCCATCTGAATTGCTCTAATGACATTAGAGTGTCCCCAACAACATTTGATAGACCCCAATGGAATTTGATTTACCTGACAACATGATGATGATGCATTATGATAATTATGGAGTGTATGGTAATTATTTGATAAGTATAATACAATATCATGCATTCTTGTGAGGTAGTAGGGCTCCTTACTCATTATTATCGTAATTATATTGATGATGACTATGATGACGACAATGATGTTGATTTATTGTGTGATGATCATGATGCTGTGGATGTAGACGATGATTATGCATGTGGTATCACTTTTAGATCCTAATTAATTCCAATGGCACCTAACTTTCTAGAATGACATCTAAACAATCCTATTATCATCGAAATGACTGAATAACATATAAATGACCGTAACAATTACATGACATTAATCCTAATGTCCATGAGTTATTAAGAACACTAATGGAATATGAGTGACCATAATGGAAATGATGAAAATGATTTTGTTGATGATGTACTTAATGCTGACGATGAGGAAGATAATGAGGATGATGATCAAGATGGTGTTGATGTACCATATGGCATCAATGATGATGATGATGGCAACGCTGATGTCCACGATGATGACGCATGTCATAATACTTCTAGACACTGCAATACTTGAGATATTGGAGTTAATAACAAGTAATAGAGGTTGTGAGGTGTTGACCATAAAAATATTATTAGCCATTGGGTTTTAGATTGAATGATATGGCCATTGGATTTATTAGTCCCCCCCACCCCACCCTACACCCCCCTTGCAGAAAGGTAGTACAATACCACATATCATGGTGCTACCAAAATGTCACCTACAAAGTTGTTTTGGACAACCTCCCCATCCATACCCTCATTTTTGCCAACAACCTACAAGGAACAAGAAGTGGATATCAATATTAACACAAAAGCTAACTTTCTTTGTACATTTTGGTGTTGGTTTAAAATGGAATTAAGAAACAAGCATTTCAATAATGCTCTTAGTATTACTTTGAAGAAGTGGATCAAATATTTTTACATCTTTGGCCTTATAAGCAGACATATCTCAAGGAAAAAAAAATTAGTTGCTCAAGTTGTGGAAACCTATCAAATCTTCCATCATTACACTACACTATTGACCAATGTTTGATTCCCATGGGATTTATTTTACATAGTAAAAGAGTGATTGAAAACATAGAGGTAAATTCCCAAATTATAATACTAGAATATGGGCATTCACATGGACACACACACACACATTTCATATCTAAGCTTACATCTATGTACTCTTCAAGAGTGACTTTTACTTGGCACTTTAAGTTAATCACAAAGGAATTTAGAGATATGAGTTGAACTTATAACACCAAGACACAATGACTTGTATAACTATATTACAAACGTAAGGTTACCTCCATATTCTATTTAGGTCTACCATTTTTAATGTGTAGGGCCTACTTTTTGTCTACAATGTTCAAAGATGAACTAATAACATTTTATCATTCATCCCCTAGGGCCTAATTTTTTTCTACAATATTCAAACATGAACCAATAAACTTTTATCATTCACCCACTTAAAGAAGTGAATGAGAAAGCAAGTGTCGCAAGTCATTGAGACCCATACAAGTGTAATTATGAATGGATAAACAATAACAATCAACAATTGATAAACATCACTTATAAAATTAGGAGACAATAACCAATGTGACCATATTATGGATCCTTACCACCTCCATACTCTATTTGAGGTTTTATGACCTTTTCTATAAAGAACATAAAAACAAACTAACGAGAGTTTATAATTTATTACCAATTTAGGGAGGTGCCAATCAAAATAGTGCCTTGGGTCAGTAATATCACTGTAAAGGGGATCGCAAGAAAAATTTGTCAACAACCCATGTAGGAATGACAAGTCATGATAATAAAAAAAAACAAAGCTACATATAAACCTTAAACATTGCAAACTAAACAATCAAAATCAAATCCAAGGAATTTTAAAGACATGTCATTTTTAAGAGTAATTATTTTTTTATGTCCTCGACAAGGGGATATATATAAATTGAGAAGGTGTATTAATCATGTCCGTATAGTGTAATATTTGGAATTTTTTCAATAGTTTCTAATAGTTGTTAATATTTGTCTTTTTTAAATTTGAATTTTTTATTTTCTGATTGGGAAAACGTAGCTGACGTCATCCTAGATTTTCCCTTCCCATGACCTGGAAGCAAGGTGATCTCATCATTGGGTATGGTAGTAAGTTTTTCCTTCCTTTCATATGTTATAGGTTTTCATTTCCTTTATCTACTACTCCATTAAATTCATGATGGTGATTCCACGTTTCCATGGAAAAGGTCGTTCAACTGTTAAAGCTAAGAATCCATATTGTGCAGCCCAAAGCTTGATTGATCCTAAAAGCATGGAATCATTTTTCAGGATATCATACATTTGAGGAAGTAAGAAATACTACATTATTATTTAAGAAATTTCTAGAGAAGTTCTCACCAGTTGACATGTAATATGCCATAGTCTAAAAAAAACCTATGGTCTTAGGAGATATCATTTTCCTTTTAGACTCATGAGTGCCTATGAACATGATGTCCCAATGCCACCATACAAGACCTACATAGAGAATATTTAGGATATAAGTAGGATATGGTGGGAATATATATTTCTTGTCCTATCAGTAAGATATGATCCACATTTTGATTTTTGGTATAACAAGGATGGTTCTTAGTTCCCGTGCCATGGTCCAAATATACAATTTTATAATTTTGACCATAAAACTTGTCATTAGGGATCATGTGACATGTGTGGGACGTTGCGCCATCTCACGTGTAGTCCTAAATATGAAATATTTCCTTTTGATTTCAACATGCTAGTTATTTTTCCTCCATCATCCTTTCTTCTTGTTCTTTTCTCCTTTGTGTGAAGGGTGACTCGGGTGGCTTCCAATGGAAAAAAACAACAGCGAGAAGAGAGATAAGAAATCCAAAGTATGAGAGGATGATTGATATTTTATAACGATGGTCGAAATCAAGTAATTTTTTTTCATGTCAAATATACTAACGGCACTTATAGTGTCTTATGGTCTTAGGGAAAAAACATGGAAAATTAGCCCATGTGAAAAATCCCACCCCTAAAACTTTCCCTTGTACCATGACTTCATAATCCATGAAAAAAATATCTATCAAACCAAACCTTTAAATGACATCCATATCTCACTTATAGGCCAAATATTCCCTATATAGGGCATGTGTGAGGTCGTAGGTTGACAGCAGGCCTGTCCTATGAACCCAAAAGTTTAATGTCAATCATTTAACCCTATATTGTTTGATGTTGGATAACAGATTGGGAAATTATCAAAACCATCCATGCTATTTAAAATCTTGATCAATGGCCACAATATCAAACTCATGGTACAAATATATGTTATATAGGGTACCTCAAATTCCTCAAATTTCTCGGTTAGAATACCCCTCTTAGCCACCCATGTTGCATCAATGAAATTGCGGGTTGATCCCCCATCAATTAATACACCTACCATGTGGCCCTGTACTACTCCCCTGACCCTGAGAGTATGAAACCTGGGTACTCCAGATAATTTAGCAATGGCTCCCCCAGTGGTTTTCCTTGAAGTGGCTCCTCCACTACAGCCATCAATTCCTGGGCATTACATTAACCAAAGAAATGCTAATCATTTTCATTGAATGTGATGTAAGAGGCTTTAGTCCCGTGGATGTTATTAATTTTGTTTATAATATAAAGATTGTAGTTAGAGCCCTTGGGAACAATGATAGTATTAGATTGATTCCCATTCATCACAATGATGAGTGGGTTGAGTTCAAAGAATTTCCTCCACATTTCCATGAAATCCAAGTTCTAGACCACGGTTGTCACAATAATTCTTTTATAGAGGTAGAAAAGGAGAAAATGGAAAAGATGGATGCATGCAATGACTATAGGTTAATCACAAGACATGATTATATTGCATGTAATAGAACACATCAATAGTTGTTGCATGTATAATGGAAAAAATATGAAAATAAAGTTATAATTCAACAAATTCATGGCTAAGATCATCTTGTAATTGGATGACCAAGATGAACTTGAGCATCCTCTTCTCAATTCTTCACCCAATAAAAACACTTACAATGTACTAAAAAAGAACTTAACAAGCCAATAATATTAATATAACAAAACTAAAAGATAAATTATAGTAGCAAAAAAGAATATAAGAATTAAGTAAATAAGCAAAACTATCTGAACTTAGTTTCTAAATTCTAATAAATTTGTCCCTCCATTTATTTTTTGTTCTTCTTGAGTCCTAATATATTTGGGAAAAAATGAATCTTTTTACACCATGCTAACTTATAATTATTTTTTGTTGAATTAATGTTTCATTTGAAACTTGTTGACTCAATGTACTAATAATCCATGATTCGATGTACATTAAAATTTGAACTTTAGTCATTAAGATGATCTTGACCATTAAAACACATCTTAAACAATAATATATTTGTGAAAAATGGATTTTTTATACCATTCTACCTTATAATTATTATTTGTTGAATTAATGTTTCATTTGAAACTTTTTAACTCTATAAACTAATAATCCATGAATTCAATTCCAATAAAATTTTAAATTAATTATTAAGATATGCTTGATAATTAAAACAAATCATAAACAATAATAAAATATTTGATATTATTATTATATTAAAAAAAATCTAAATATATATCATTCATTAAACCTGGATGGTTTCTATTGTCCTCCCTAACAATACTCTTATAATTATTCTCTTAAAAAAATTGGCGAGAGATAGCTATGAAAGGGTGGTCCCTGTTATTCCTTCTAAAATTAAAAGTGAAAAATAACAAATTTTTCTAGAGTTAAAAATGAAAAATTACATTTGAAATAAGAAAATACTATATATATATATTTTGATTTGTATTTGTATTAACTCTCTCGCTCCTACCACCGTTCAAAGTTAAAGGAATCCATAGTAGTGTGCTTTTATTGATATGTCAAAATCCTTGAATGGATTCAAAAAACCTTTTCCATTTACCTCTCTTTTATCTTGATAACCTTCATCGCTACCATTAGCTGGTAGTATGGTAGTACTTTACAATTTATTGGAAAGACAATTTCAATCATTTGATATGAATCAATACCACATTTGGCACGCAAGAAAAGATTGGTTTATTTTTCCTTCCAGAAGTGGATTCGATGGATCTGACACTGATATAGTTGGATCTAGGAACCAGGTGACATGGGTTCTAGCAACACATCTCTATCCACATCCTTCTCCCTATTGGTGGTTAGGTGGATAGTGCTTTTAATTCAACCGCTGGATAGCTAAATATGGACATCAATTCAATATAAATTCCCTACCATGAATCCATTCTATAAAGTTTTGTTAATATGCTAGTTAGTTCTTATAGGTCTGTTCGAACATAAAGAAAAGGGTTTTTTTGGCACGTAGGAAAGGGTAAATGAAAATGCTCACAAGGGGTAAGGAGGTTGTTCCATTCATGCTAGTTGGGTAGTGGAATTCACGCAGGTCAGGTAGATCTATTTAAGGAGGTGTGTTATGTGGTCACCCCCCTCTATCTACCCCTAACCTCTCCTTTCTCTCCCTAGACCCCCTCCTCTCTCTCTCCCTAGCCCCCCTCCTCTTTATCATATTCCTGATACTTCTGAGCACCCTTATATTTGTGTTTACTAATATTAATACCTTATACAACTAACCACCCCCATATGTATTTCTCTCTCTCTCTCTCTAAACCTGATCCCTGCACTCCTCACATATTCCCTCCCTTGTCTCTAATTTCCCTACTCTTGGAAAAACTCCTAACCCACTCGATATCTATCTCTTTATATGACCCAAGCCCACTCTTAACCTTTACCCATAAGCACACCCAAAACTCTCTTTATATCCCACACCTTACTACTTATCCCCCTACCACTAACCCCTTCCTGCTCTCCATTCCTCTCTCCTCCTCTCACCAACCCTTACTATCTCACTCTCTCAATCTTTTTCACTCACACTATCTCTCACGTACTCCTACACCTACCTTTAACTCCTACCCATCTCTCTATACATTAACCCCCTAGTTCCCATGCTACTCTATATCACCCCCTTAATCATATTCTCTTTCTTCCTCCCCTCTCCCCTCCAACCATTATTAACCCCTACATCTCTCTCCCCTACTCCTTCACATAAACCTAACTGCCACCCCTCTCTCTCTCCCCCAACCCCCTAATAAACCCCCCATCCCTCTCTCTCTTTCTCTATATCACACTTTAACTACCTTGAAGCCCCCTCTTTTTATTTTATCCCCATAATAATCTACCTACCCGTAACCCCCCCATCTCTCTCTCCCCCACTCCCACCAACCACAACATCCTATGGATCTCTGTCTCTCCTAATCCCCCTCCCTTACAAATTTCCA
>LPNX010779287.1:213154-245620 GCA_001517045.1 Pseudotsuga menziesii
ATGACTCCTTTTACTGCAGGTTTCCCCAACGACTTTAGCAAATTTAAAGTTAACCTTATTCTCATGGTTGGGAAGTTTTCAAGGATTGGCATTTTCATTTATTTTGATTACTATATCACTTGATTGTAAATTAATTTTAGTTGTAAATTTATGGTCATGATTTTCTATTGGTCACCTGAACATGTTTGATATTATTCTAGAAGAAATTGCATTTTCCTTTTGGTGTAGATCATCAAAATTTCAAATAGATTGAAAATCATACTTGGTTGTATATTACTTTATTGAATTTTATTCTTCATTGAACTCTATTCTGAGATGAGGGGGTAATTCCCATGAATCAGAACATCTCATCATATTCGAGAAGAAATGGAAAATCAAATTTTGGTGTAGATATTGAAATATATACAAGGTCATACAACATCGATTCAAACATTCTACCTCGTGAAAAAAATATTCAAAATCAAACCCAAATTCAGAGGAAAAAATTGTTGTTCTAAACGCTTATGAAGTTCAAAGCATACACATACTAACACTGTGTTTCATTGATGATCTTGTTATATCCCCTGTTAAGAATACAAATATTCAGAAACTTGAAAAAGATCCAATTGATCCTCAACATTTTCTAGCATGGTTCACTAATTCAAAAAGACTTGTTTTCAAGATTCTACTTATTATGGAAGTCTAAGGTAGCATTCATAACACTTCATTCTCAAACTAAAACTAGACAAAATAACCCATGGGAATGCTAAAAAAACCAAACATAAGACAATGTCACAAATGGAAAGTCATTATTACAATATGTTCTGAAAGACTATTGCTTGAAAATGTGACTAATGCTTTACATGATATATAATAAAAAATGAGGATGCTTAGGGTTGATATTCCTGAAAAGATATATTTTTAATATCACCTTTGTTCCTTAGAATGAAAATGCACCATGTGTATGAAAGAACACAATTCCACACAATACTGAAACAAATTAGCTTTAAAATTTACGGAACGGTGACCTACAACGAATTTATAGACCATTGATAATCTATGATCACATAAATTATATTAGAAGAAATTAATGTTATATACAATTTATAAAACCATGGGGTAGTATAATATTTCAGTATAGCAATGGCTATGTAGTAGCTAGTCCCTGCCGCTTAGTTTAGGGATAGCTAAATAGCATTTCAAAAAAATGTAAACAATGTAATATGGAGATAGTTCTATGGTTAAGAAAATGAGGGCATGAAAAAATGAGAAGAAATGATAACATATTAAACAAATTTTTTATTAAACTATTGAAATTAATTCCGTATTTACATTACACCATTTAATTAAATGGAATAACTACTTTTGTACCTCTTCCTTATTTCCGAGTTGATTATCTCGTCGAATTATCTTTGTATATATTTATATATGCTGAAGTTGGGGAATGAATAAGAATATTTAGATTCATTGTTATTTAGATTGACATTATATGATGTGCTATTTATTATGATTTCTATATACATGGCTTTTGAGTGACTTCTTCCATTCCATTTCTGTTTAAAGTGGTAGCCCAATAGTAAGTTAATTTTGCAAAACAATTGAAGAACGAAGAACACTAACTTTAATTTGGGGGTGGACTTTTTGAATTTGAGGAAAAGTTCATTTTTATTGTCATTGGAGCCAAAGACATGTAAGGGTTTAATTGGAGTTGATTGCAATTGTTTTGGATGCCATGCCTTAGCTCCATATCACCATATTTTTACCATGTTGGTACATTTCAAATAAAATAGATATTATATGTTTAACCACAAGGATTAATAAAAAAATTAATAAGATCAAAGGAAAATTCAAATATAGGTAGTTTCATTACTCGTTATGACATTATGATGTGTGTTTATGAAATTATTTATATATACATATAATAATAACATTATGAGTTTATTTTTAATTGTTATATATATATATATATATATATATATATATATATTCCTTCATGTAGTAATGCATTACTATGGTTCACTTTTACATTAACATGGTCCTATTTTACATTACAAGACAGGAACTACATGTAATCGTATTGATGTTAGTCCACTTTTACATTAGGAGAAATGGTTGCTAGATCCGGAATTTCTTAGTGAGAACGAAAGAAAAGAACAAACACTTGTAAGTGTCGATTACCTAAGCTCTAACATATGCATAAAGACAATCACATGGAAAATGGTGAGAAAAATATATTAACTCTGACATATGCATAATAACAATCATGCGACAACTGGTGGACGTCACTTTACCTGCTAAGCTTTTGTACTAGTTCTACCAAGTAGTTAGTTAGTCTCTGGGATAACTAAATTGTAAAATGCAAGAAAAAGTTGGGGTAGCCTTATTATTTATTGTTTAATTTCAATCATGATAATGTCACTAGTAGGTAGCAGAGCATATTATATATTTGAATCTTTTAAATTATTTAATAATAAACAATTGGGAAAAGTTAATTTTAGGAGATAACTATAATTTTAGATAATGCATACTTTTTCCACATATTAAGCATTTTTGAAGTGAGAAAAATGAGCCAATTAAATAAAAAGAAGATTAGTAATTATTAAAAATACATAAATCCATGTAAATAAATAAATTAAAATTTTCTTTAAAAATGAAAAAATTGAATGAATGGTAAAAACTAAGGTTATTAATTATTGAAAACTTGTAAATATATTTTTTCAAATAAAAAATTATTGATAATTGTAAACATATAAATCTATAAGGTGAGTGAATTTGATATTGACGACATGTAAATAGTTGCTCAATGAAAAATATTAATATTATTCTAAAACTATAATCCAAATTGTATTGATTATAAAGATAAAAGTTCAAATGTCCTATATATAAATATGAAAATAAATAATTTTTTATATAAAAAAATTTGATATTATAAAAACTATAAAACTCCTCCATAAAAACTATGTTAATGAATACAATAAAAAAAATATCTCAAGATATTTAAACGCTAAAAATCTCTGTAGCATAACACTCTTGTCAATATCAAACTAACCTCTAATTTTAAATAACTAAATAATAAAAACATAACAAATAATAAACTAACGAACTATGAAAAGACTACTTGTAAATATTTAAGGGATATTTCTAAGCTAGATACAACGAGTACTAAAGTATACTATGGAGTATTAAATTATAAGATTTACTAAGATATTTTTTCAACTTTAAACTAGGGAAAGACTACTTGTAAACATTTAAGGGCTATTTCTATGCTAGATACAACGAGTACTAAAATATACTATGAAGTATTAAATTATAAGATTTATTAAAAGTTTTTTCCAACTTTAAACTAATAATAGATTTCAGTGTAATTGAAAGTTTCATGTTAATTTAAAGGCACGATGTTTGATTTTTTTAATCATAATTAATTAATGTATCAAGGCAACCCTTACCTTTATATACATAATCATGGCCTCTTCAAGTGCCAACATATACACTTGGAATTGTGTTGTCAGGCATATGTGGGTAGTCAAAAGCCTAAAATCACTTAAATATACTCTTAATATAATAATGTTCTTAAATAAAAATTACATCAT
The DNA here is from genome assembly GCA_001517045.1 of Pseudotsuga menziesii. NCBI lineage: Eukaryota > Viridiplantae > Streptophyta > Pinopsida > Pinales > Pinaceae > Pseudotsuga > Pseudotsuga menziesii. The sequence goes on from LPNX010779287.1 coordinate 216,724, forward strand.
AATTTCTAGTATTGAAGTTGATCAATCCAAATCCCCTAGAGATAATGGGTACCACTTATTTAATAAATAAAATTTGAATATGAGCCACGTGGATGACTTACACATTGTTTCATTAAAGACAAAAAATATTGTTGAGGTGGGAAATTCGCAAATATTTAACATTAGAAAATATATGTCAATCATGCTAGCTATAAAATTTTAGTACCTATATATGTTTTTAGATATTTAGTATTTAGTATAATCATAGAAACATCTCAAGTTCTCCATAAATATATTAAAATTTAATAGCTAGAAAACAATTAAAGCAAACCTTATTTTAGAATGCTTAATACTAAAATATTTCTTGTATCCATTTAAATCAAGGACTCCTCATAAAATACTAAAATATTTCTTGTATCCATTTAAATCAAGGACTCCTCATAAAATACTAAAATATTTCTTGTATCCATTTAAATCAAGGACTCCTCATATCAAATCCACATATATAGTAAATAGTAAATGTGAAAATAAAATGCTTAAAATAAAATATTTTTTTTATCCATTTAAATCCAGGACTCCTCATGAAATGCAATATACAAATCATATCAAATCTATGTGTGTAGTAAATGTGAGGTGATTGCGAATACTAATTAGTGACTCGTTTATACTCATTACTAAATAAGAACCCATGTTTTATAAGCGAATACACGTGTGTAGTAAATTTGAGGTGATTGCGAATAATCATTACGAAATAAGAACCCATATGATTACGAAATAAGAACCCATGTTTTATAAGGGAATAGATAGAAAATAATTATAATTAAATTATACTATAAAAATATAAATCTATTTTTACAAAGTTTATATAAGACAAGTTTGAGAAATTTTTGGTCAATATTATTTAATACAGAGTCAACGATGTTACGATTACAATATAACCTACTGTGGTAGTGCGTTATAGGAGTTTATAGTCCATAAGTTATAGTGATGGGCACAGTGCAGTGACAATGCTTTGTGTTTAACTATGGGGCATGGGTCTAGTTTCTTTGAAAATGAGGTCTGAGAATGAACCGGGGAAGGATGTAATTCCTGGATAAACCAAAAAATCCATAGTAAGAAGTCGAGGAGTTTTTAAGAAGTAAAATGGGTTTCTCGATTCTGGGGGTCATTGTTAGATAGAAGCCTGGAAAATACTCTTTTGGGTACAAAACCCATAGGAGGGCTCCCGGGTAGTCACAAATATGGGTATCCTGGGGTCATAAACCACTGATACTAGCTACTTGGGAATATGGAAAATCTCTGACCTCTTTCATTTGTCTAGGAACTATCACTTAGTGTTTTGGGTTCCTCGAGAAGATTTGTCTTGTAATAGTCAGCACCTCCTTTAAGTTGTGACAGTTGACAAAAGTTGAGACATCTACCTTTATGCGGTAATCATTATGGGATTGTCGTGTTCTGTGCTTTCTTGGTGTTACAAATAGATAAAACAGAACCCCATGTCACTGGGATGTATGTTGTCATCACACACTCAGGCCCTACTAGGTGTGGAAGAAGGCAGGGGAAAAACAATATAAAAATGTTGTTCTTAAAAGTCTCATGGGGAGGTAAACACAGAACAACTAGCTTTTCCACAGGAAACTGCCCCCCAGGAAAAGGGGGGGTCCAACCACCCCATCAATGTAGATGTAAATCAGCTGATTGGGTGGTGGCCTTCCCCCATCAAAACACTACAATTGGACCAGGGAAGAAGGAACCAAGGTCTTATAGTAGCAGGCCTTTCCAACGCCGGAACAAGGGTCGCTATAGAAAGTGGAAGGTACAAAAAGATGAGGACAACATGTCTTTAGGCCGAGGCGTGGGTCTAGAGGAGATGGTGGGATGACTCTAAGAGGTCTGGTAGGAAAATTTAGCTACAAAGACATGAAGAACAATGAGATAGAAACATGGGTTGCGAGCACTTGGGGAATAGTCTTTGGCTACTCCCCAACAATCTATGTTCTGCAGAAGGAATGGTTCAGTTTCATTTTATAAATAGAAGAACATGCAACTTACATGCGTGAATCCACATGATGCAAGGAAAGGGAAGCCTCATGCTATGGATATGGCATTATGAATTCAACCTGGCTACGAAAAGGTTAAGGTTTAGAAACATTTGGGTCTTGATGCCAGACTTGCCTCTCTATTTCTTGGAACTGAGAAGCACTAATGGCTATTGGAAATTTTCTAGGTCGGTTCATATTCCTGGATGAGGGGATGTTGCAAGGTATCGCTCAATAGATAGAAAATATACTGGAGGAAATAGACATTGTTTGTGCCAGAAATTGTTTCCAGACTACAAAGAAACAAGCCAACACAATCTCAAATATTCAATCAAACAAAACTAGATTTTTAGGGGTTTTGAAAGGTTTTTCTGGTTGTGAAGTTTTGGTGACCAAAGGGAATACATTTATAAGCCAAATAGGAACTAAATCACAATTAAAGAAGAACAGAGATGCATAATATAATAACCATGTACCAATAGAACATAACTTTGAGGTTCATCCACAACTGACAAGCATTACAAGCATAAAGACTGTAAACCAGCAATGAAGTTATCAATTATGTAGCTAAACAAGCTAGAAATGAAGCCAAAACACATATTTAAGGGTAAAATGGATCATATATTTCATAATTATGTTCATCAAATACACATGAGAGTCAAGTACTTAGCTTATCAACAAGTCAGGAGACCTCCTCTAGCCAGCCAAAAAAGTAGAACCCCTCTTCTGTACCCTTTTCCCTCTTTTATAATTACAAAGAAGTAGTTCTATCTTCCCTTCGTTAGGTCTAAATTGAAACTACCCAGCAGTTACATTAACTAACTTCAACTAATTAACTAAAAATAGCAAAATCGGATTCTTGGCAAATATGGCGAATTTATGAAAAATAGGTGTCAAAGAAGCTTCTGTATCTCTCAATTCGTGACACCTTCGTAAAATATGAGAGAGGTTTTTGTGAATGGGTCCGTGATGGACGCAAAAATATCTTGGTTTTTAAAAATTCATCTCCAATCAATCAGAATATGCCCCTCAAGATGAACACTAAAACAGGAAAATATTAAATATTTAAAAACCCTGAAAAATAGGCTGCAAATATTAAACTGAATATTTCAAACCTTGACAGCTGTTGCAAAACTGAGAGAGGTTTTTGTACATGGGTATCTTATGAAAAAAAACTTTTTTTTTCTAAAATTCCTCTCCAACAGCTTGTGGTTTGCATTCAATTTCAGTAACCCAAAACAAGAAAAACATAGGAGAATTCTCAATAATCTTTGCATTTCAATATCCTTGTAGATGGAATATGACACTCCTTTTCTATGAGATTCTCCTTGAACCTTGCAGCAGTCATTGAAGCAAACAATCTTTTGATTTCTGTGTTCTCAAATGGAGATGTACATGAAACCATGGAGAATACTCAGTCATTTCCTTCAGCAATATCTGTTTGTTTTGGGGATTGGAGGCTGAAATATTTTTCGCTGAGGTTGTCATTGCACCTATCAATCTGAATTTTTAGACCAACCACATTAGAGATATCATTCTCATAAGCAAGGCTAGATGACAGAGTGGACATCCTGTCATCATTTGCTTCACTAATTTACTGTGCAGATAGGAGGAGGCCATCCTTTTTCTTTGGTTTCTCATTGAGACTTTTCTGAACTTTCTGAAGCTGAACTGAATTTAATATTTAAGAAGGATGAAACTTCATCTGCCAATATTTCCCTTATTTCTTTAAAATCACTAGTTGTTTTATCCTCATTGATCCTTGACATAAGAAATTCTGCACTTGGATCAATCAAAAGCCATTGGTTCTGGACTAGCCATAAATCTAGATGATGACCTTGAAATCCATGAAAAAAGACTACCACCCTCAATGCTCTTCTCACCAGAACATGATTGGCTGTCTCTAGAGGAAAACTATTTATTGTTGCATTTGGCATAATAGTAGCTTTTGGTTTTTCCAAGGGTCCATCAAGGCCCAAAGAGGCGACATCTTCAACAACACAAGATCTCTGGCACTGGATCATATGCTCTTCAACATAAATGATTGGAACTTGAGATAGACTACCAAATATTTGCAAATATTGAAGAGAATAGTTGTTTATCTTCATTTGCTCAATGCTCTTTCGATGCAGATCGGAACAGGAAGCTACAACTAATACTGGATCTTCATTTGAGTTTCTTGTAAGTGATTCTTTAGCAAAATGGATGTAGTGGGAACCACTCTCAGAATATTCATTAGATGTCTCATTGTGCTGAAGCTGCATTGAATGTACTAACCACATTGACCACTCAGTATTTCGGTCTTCAGCCCATAGACAACGCAAATATTCGAATATTTCTATCCTATGTTCTCTATGGAATTTTAAAAATGAGCTCCAAATATATGATAGCTAATTTCCCAATGCCTTAAATGCTTCTATCATACCTGCCTTAGATAATATTTGCCAATAGCCCTCTTCATCGCCATCAAATGATCCAGTATCTTGCTGAGAGCCTTCTGTTGACACATTTGTTGATTCTTCTGAACCTGACTTCTCCTTTCCAAGAAGTTCGTTATTCCTGAGATAATTTGTTTCTAGCTTAGGTCTCTTACCAAGTTTTCTTGCAATAGATTTTATTGTTATCTCTTCTATATTTTCCAGACCATCAATTCTTCGATTGTTTCTCCTAGCAATGCTCTGTATCTCATTGATAAGAATATCTCGTGAAGCACACAGCGCTTTCCACAGGGCAATATCCTTGGCATCAACTCCTGATTCCACATAGCTCATTGTCTGGTTACTCATTATGGCAGAGCCCCCCAGACTATGCTCTGATCGATCATCATCACCCAGAAGAGCCTTGGGAGGGACATGGAATTCATGAACAGAAGCAGGAGAAAAGCTCAGAGGATTCTGACCCACCAAAAATGCTCCATGGAATGAGGCATATAACAATTCAAACTTTAATATGACTCCAAATGTCAAAAGTATCTCTGGTACTATTACATCTAAACTGAAGGCAACCATCACTGACAAGTAAACATCGTTTCGTCTTGTATTTACTTTTATTTGATACCATCTCACTCCCAGTTTGCTGCAAGCATCTTCAAGTCTTCAGCTCGCCTCTAACTGTCACGCTGCAAAGCCCTAATTTCCTTCTTCAACTACCAATTCCAATTCTTTAGCAATGTGTTTTCATTCCAGCGTCATAATGTTTAATTTAGAACCTCTTTCCCGTCAATCTCGCCTCATTCCACTGTCTATCATGATTTTGCTGTAAATTTGCATACAGTTGGCAGACTCTCCCTCACATGAGACCAGACACATGTTTCACTAATAAACTTGGCAAAACATATATTAAATGTGATAAATGATGTAGTTAACACCTTAGGGATGAAACCCCCAAAAAAACCGGACTGAAAAATGACTATTTTGGAAAAAATGATTTTCTTGTAGCACCATAGTGTAACTTTTTCTCGCTAACACTACAAGAATGTTTTAAACTCAAATTTGGTGCTTTTTGATCCTTAATTCAATTTTAAATGAGGTTTATATGGTAAACCTTGATCTTAGAGTTTATTTGTGAAACCTTTAATCAACATATGTCCTATAGAACCCTTCAGAATCATAAGAAAAACAAAAATGAAAACCTAAAGGCAAAAATCAAAGTTTCACTTTAAACCAAAATTTCCTAAAAGTAAGCAAATGAGCAAGCTTAAAACACAAAATCACAAGCAAAATATAAGACTGAAGAAAACAAATTCATGACTTAACAGACATAAATCTAGGCTTCAGGGAAAAAAGTTTTATTAACTGGAGGGATCAATCCTTTACACAAACCTTGGATTACTGGGGCATCCCGTTTCGATGCTCTAGGTGTCGAGAGACAGGACACCTAAGGAGACAGTGTGGCTCATCAGCCTCAAAAATAGATAATAGCTCATCTACTGTCAAAGCATGGACCTCAGAGGACTTTGGTGATGAAACCGAAACATCTTGGACTCTAGGCTCATCCCTTAGTCTCAGCCAGAATCAGCCTTGCTGGTGGACTAACCCTTCTTGTGTAAGTTACACTCGCTAAACCCAAGTTTTGTATCAACTTTAACTACAAAGGACTGCGAATTTGTGAAATCCCTAGAAGTCAAAGGAGATACAGTGGGGGAATATGCTTTGGATGGTAACTCCTTTTTCTACAGGGTTGTATCATACCCTCCTCCAACAAACATGGAATCTTCCCGAAGGGTTTCCCCTCCCAGTTCCATGTGATCCACAAGTCCATCAAAAAAGGATATAGATTGTATGGGAGGCCCATAGCCAATAGAAGCTCATGCAGGGGACATAGGGATACATGTTGGATCATCATCCAAAGGCACAATCACAAGGTTTGGTATACTTGAGTCAAGGGTAAGCATTGGTTTTGTCGAGGAGGAAGAACACTCACCTTCTCTGTTAGCTCCGGGATTTTGATCCCCTAAGGTCGAGCAAGGGGAAGGGACCCACTCCCAGGAAATAACAAAACCACTTTAGACTGCACCTCCGACCCTACGTAGTCAGAGAGGGATCTCTCGTTTTGTCTTCGGAGTCTACTCCATGTAATATTTTCACTCAAGGATAATCAGGAGGCCAGGATCCTGAGTGGGACAAAGTGTATCAAGGTGAGATGTAAGGTGGGATTAGCGGGGTAAGGGACCATTGGAAATGGAGTCAAAAACCTGCATAGGGAACAATTGCATAAAGAAATGAATGGTGTGTGGTTGAAAACAGAGGTAAGGTAGTAGCCGATCTCCCAATCAGGAGATCTTTAGTGGGCAGTTGGAGGACGAGTGAGAACAACCCATCACATGGAGCACCAGCGAGATGAATTCCATGCAACTTTAGAAGAAACTTGATAAAGGTATAGAACAATAGTCGTATCATAGCGAGTATGAATTCCTAACTGTTATACACTAAGTTGCAGACATGAAAGCAATGAACAAACTGGAATGAAAACAGGAAGTACATTACAACGTAAAGAAGGTACATATTGGGAGAAGCAATGACACATGAATCTCTGCAATGAGAAACAACTCTTCCTCTGCAATTTTAATCATAACACGAGCATCAAATCTTATTTACAATGGAGATCCTTAGCCCTAGAATGTTTCCTAATCTAGCCAACTCCTTTCCTCCCTCTATCAGGAGTGTATTTATACTATTCTAATGCTAAGACTACCAATTTGAAAGTTGTTACAAGTCACTATCATGCATTAACAATACAGTGAGTGGAACTATTGCCATGTTTTACAAATATAAACAATAGATAGCATGGCACTGGGAGTTGCATTCGGCCCGAGTAATAGTTCGACGTGCTTGGATGCTATGGCGGATTGCAAGTATGATGCCTCCTTCCATGCTCGAAGAATGTGCTCCCATCATCATTAGAGGAAATTTGGGGTCTAAAATGGGCCTTCTAAGAAAACGTGCCAAAATAAGTTTTTGTGAGTTGAATTCAAGAACCAATAGAATTTCAATAAAATAAGTCAACCATAATGGTTGAATTGACATATTTGTCATTAAAAAAAACTACTTTTTTTGTTCGTATTTTCAACATATCTCATTGTGCTTTTACTCAAATTTCGATTGAGAGAGCTCATTCGATGCAGAATTTGATTCCACATCCAACGAGTACCGACACTGCATACTTTTGATGGACCCTGCTACCCCAAAAACAAGAAATACCTTAAAAACGTGATGATGATGTCATCATCACTTTTTTTCAGGTATTTCTTGTTTTTGGGGTAGCGGGGTCCGTCAAAAGTATGCAGTGTGGGTACTCGTTGGATGTGGAATCAAATTCCGCATTCAACGAGATCTCCCGATCAAAATTTGAGTAAAAACATAGGGAGATATGTCGAAAATACGAACACAAAAAGTAGTTTTTTTCTTTCTTCCTCCAAAATTAATCAATATTATTTTATTATTTTAACTATTATTTTATTATTTTCCTTAGGAGGCCCATTTTCGACCCCAAAATTCCTCTAATGGTTCAAATGTAGCTTTCTACATGGGCACACATTGGCAAGGTTGCTTGCATCTTTCCCCGGCTCAATCACATCCACCACCTCCTTCCTCTTCGGGTAAGACTGTTAGCCGCGGGCTATGGAAGAAGTGCCGCATTTCTTCTAGTTGAGACGGACATGTGGGGTGGATTATCATTCTTGTAATTCTCACCTCCAATGAGGTGAGCTCTCCCACAGGAAATAGGGTGTAGCATATCTACACTAGCCCCATCACCCTTGGAAAGTGGACTTCACAAACAGGGCTATTAGGACTTAAAACCCCTGACGCTCCCATACGGACAAATGCTTATACAGGGAACAGTCAATGATTGTCCCCTTCTGCGGAGGATTTGGCGTGTGTGATGCTATTAGGGGTTCCTAGAAAAACACTTACGGGGAATAAGTGTCTAGGCCCCACGTCATTGGGGGCGCGGGTATCACGTCTAGACATCGATGGATGGTGTCATTCTTGGCATGCAATACCAAGGTGATAGGCGAGTGTGGAAGCTTCCAACCAACCATCAACACCCCTAGACAGACAAGCTTCTCAAACCAGATCTTCATCGTCAAACTCTTCAGGCCTTTGCAGATTCGTGGAGAAGTAAAACTCAGGTTCTGGAGATATGTTAATTCGATCCCATTGCTCCAAAAGTAGTATATACAAGCCTTAGAGACTAAACCTAGAAATGAGTGGTCATCATTCTTGCACACTCTGTCATCGAGTCTATTTGGTATCAACATGTGCGAGGGCGTGAGCAGAGTGATCCTTTACTTGCTGGGGATCTAGACACTTAGTTTCATCGGTCATGGATCCTTACTGTCCGCTGTGGGAAGCATTTGTGGATGCCATCTGGTACAATAGATCCATGCTGCAAAGTTCATGAAGTGGACGCTCCCACATTTCCTTGCCCTTTTGAAGTAGGAAACGGAATTGTCTCCTGCGTCGTGTTGGCTTTTCCTTGTGTGAGTGGCAGATTCGCCGATTACTTTCCTCATTTCCGTAGGCCAACTCACACAAAATACACCTATCTTTACTTGAAATGACTCTGCCAAAGGGATGATTCCATTGTTAAGCATGCTACAAATGGCGTCGAAGAAATCACCCAATCCGTAAGGACGCAGATTACACACGTGAACGTCTCCTCTGCTCTCATCTTCGCACTGGATGTGAAACCTATACCCTAGGAGCCTTCCCAGCCATCCGATCTAAGGAATCTTTCATGTCCACTATCCACATTCCATTCCATCTACCACCAAATTTTATCCTTTGAACACCACGGGCAGTTATGGATCATGACATCGTCTCAACCATCGATCACGACCGACCCTTCATGCAGTCGTAGATCTAAGTGGGCCCCATTATCTTGTGCAATGAGGATCCTTGGCATTCATTCGTGCTAGTAGTCTGCTCTGCGAAATAACCCATGGCCGTAGATTTCTCTCCTTCCTTATCACGGCCGTTGATCTTCATGACCACTACCCCTCTTTCACGATTTGAAATTGCATCTTTACCTGTGCAAGTATGGCTTGCAAAATTGATTGAGGTCGTAGATCTGACTCAGATCCCATCTCAACCGTAGAATGTTTCCGACCTTTAACCCATTTCACAATCTGGAAACGTGGCTTTGGTTGATCATGTCCGCTCGCGTGAAATGGTTTGGAGCCATTGATCCACCTCCGATCAATCTCAGCCTTTGATTTTGAGTCTCGCTCAACGCCTTCATCACTCCTTATGTTTCTCCTTTTCCTTGCACTTCTGATAACCTGAAGGGGAGTTCACATGAAGTTTGCGGGAATGGGACCCTCATTGAACTCCTATAAGGCTCTCAAATCAACTGTTAAAAATGGTGTTAACAATTGGCTCTAGTACGGATGTTATCCTCCCAATGAGGTAGCAAAGAACCCCCATAAACCAAGTGCCAAAACCATTGGGCTGCCTTCAATCTTTCTTTGACATCTCCATTCTGCTCTGAGTTACTGCTTCAGCGAATTCATTCCACTCTTGCAAATCATGCTGGTGACTGTAAACCTATGCTGGTAACTAAAAATGAAAACAAACTAAAACAGTAATGAAGGAAATGCTCGATAATTGCTGAGCTTATTTTTTCCTACCTACTCTACCGAACTTTGTGCACAAATATAATTAAGTGAAATCAGACTTCCAATGGAGCCAATCAAGCAATTTTCCTAATATTTTTGTTCTTTCATTGTGCTTGATGGAAAAAAATGAAATAGATAATGGGAGAAGGAAATGATAAACAAACTAAACTTCAAAGCAGGGATGCAACCAATAACTGCCTTTTCCCAGACCCTCCATGTATTCAGCCACGGGGTCATAGAAATCACGACAACTTCCAGTACGTTCTGTCACCTGCTCATGGGAAAGCCATCCAAAGCTTCCTTCTTCTAGAAATTCATCAGAATGACACTTGGAAGATTACAGAAAAGGACCCATAGAATCTCTCTTCAATGGAACATCCCGCTTTCCGCTCAAAATTTCTGTAACAGGAGCTTGATTTGCTTCAAGAGGGAGGTCTCCTGCTTCTCCAGTGGAATCGAGTAGGCATATTCCTTTTGTGTGATGTGGTGCTAATGAAGGTAGAATATCAGAAAACGTGTTTATTGAGAGGTGCTGCATCCGTCTTCATAGCTTGTTCCTTCACTACAGATTCCCAATGTATTAGTAGCATGAGAGGAATCGCCTGGTTGGTCAGCACCAAGCTTCTGGTCAGCACCATATCCATTTCTTTTTACTTTTTCTTGGAGGCCTTAATCATGTGTCGTATTAATTCAAAAGAGGCATAACACAAGGGTAGGCTATCACCTCCAGTTCCCTTATCGTCCTTTCCCTCTTCAACCTTTTGACTTTGCATTGAATCTTGATTCTTTTCATCAGTAGGCTTTGCTTCAATAGCTGGCTCGTTACTTATATTCTGTAGGTACTCTTCCTCATAGTCATCATACATAGGTGTACCAAAATCCTCCTTAAAATTGTCCTTTGCGGACCAAGGGCGATGCAAGTCCCCATTTTCAGAGAACAATCATGCCGGACTACCTGCTCCTATACTAGGCCAAACATCTTTCTGCATACCAGGGGAGAGCTTTGACGTGCCAGAGACTTTCCCATTATGCTTGTACGGCCCAACCAATTTGTATGTGTATTTTATTTCACCACCACTATCCTAATCTGACAATTTCTTGGACATCTTAAGGTTTTCCTCAACCTCCAAACAATCAACGAACATATGCTGCAGGGTGGTTGATTTCCTCTCCAAAAGAAGCAAGGACAGGTCAAGAGGAAAGGCGGCTGCATAATAGATCTTAGCAGCGTTCTCAAGAGGTTGGACTTCCTTAGGCATGTTATAATAAAATCTTGCGAATCTTCTGTTAAAACTATATATGGCCTCATCATCATGCCTCCTCAAGGAATAAAACTCTAAAAGTATTTTCTCCAATGGCCTTCTCCTACCCCAAAACTTTAAGAAGGTGCAAGAAAAATATTCCCAAGTGTTGATGAACTTAGGCTGCAAGTGTTTAAACCATACTTCAGAATCTCCTTGCAAGGACAAGGCGAAGTCCCACATGCATACATCATCATGATCTATCTCAAAAAGGTCAGAGAAATGCTCAAAGGCTTGTAAATGTTTCTCAGCAGTCAAGTCTTGGGATTCTTCGTCAAACTTGGGGAGGTACTTGTAATATATCACAGGAAAATCATGGAGAATGGAAGGCAGTTGTAGTGGTTTGTATTGGCTCAGAGAAATAGGAGAGACAAGGTTAGGTGCAATAGCTAAGCTATCGTCTGAGGTTTCATGAATTTCACAGGGGTGCCCTTTGACATCGTGATCCCCTGGATAAAAATCTAGGCCATAATCATATGTATAAGATGATGCAATGCTTTATGTTTGTAAAGAAGGATAAACGGGAATATATTCATATCTTTGTTCAGAATGAGCTAAATCATAGAAGGTTGTTTTGATAAATCTGGGAAAAGATAAGAGGAAGCTTACAAGATAGGATAAGGTATCCTGGAAGAAACACAGACCTGAGTATTTGGACCTTCTATCATGCATTTCTAAGCCTTGTAAGGGGTCCATTTTCAGATGGAGTCTGCCACCATTCCTCAGCCATTTGATTTCTAGGTCACACCACCAGCAAATTCACTAAAGTCCGAATCCTTTAGGAGTGGAGTCACCAGGTGAAAAGTTCTCAACCTTCTTGATGTCTAGTCAATTGTTCACCATCAACAACCATATATAAAATATTTGTCGCTCTTCCCAAGGAGGGTCTTCAATTTCATCCCCGAAAATAGTGCCAGTTTGTTGGCACCGGGATTTTGAGCCCCCAAGGTCGAGCAAGGGGGAGGGTCCTACTCCAGGGCAACAGCAGAACAATTTTAGACTACGCCTCCAGTCCTGTGCAGTCAAAGAGGGATCTCCCGTTTTCTCTTCGGAGTCTACTCCATGTAATATTTTTAGTCAAGGATAATCAAGGGGCCAGGATCTTGAATGGGACAAAGTGTATCAATGTGAGATGTAAGGTGGGATTATCGGGGTAAGGGACCATTTACAATGGAGTCGAAAACTTGCATAGGAAACACTTGCATAAGGAAAGGAATGGTGTGGGGTTGCAAACAGAGGCAAGGTAGTCCCCAATCTCCCAATCAGGAGATATTTAGCTGGCAGTTAGAGGACGAGAGAGAACAGCTCATCACATGGAGCACCGATGACATGAATTCCATGCAACTTTAGAAGAAACTTGATAAATGTCTGGAACAACAGCCGAAGCATAGCGAGTATGAATTCTTAACAGTTATACACTAAGTTGAAAACATGAAAGCAATCAACAAACTGGAATGAAAATAGGAAGCACATTACAACGTAAAGAAGGCACATACTGGGAGAAGAAATGACACATGAATCTCTGCCATGAGAAACAACTCTTCCTCTACAATTTTATTCATAACAAAGGCATCAAATCTTATTTACAATTGAGAGCCTCAGCCCTAGAATGTTTCCCAATCCAACAACTCCTTTCCTCCCTCTATCGGGAGGGTATTTATACTATTCTAATGTTGAGACTACCGATTTGAAAATTGTTACAAGTCACTATCATGTGTTAACAGTACAGTGAATGGAACTATCGCCATGTTTTACAAATATAAACAATAGACATCATGGTGTTGGTGGTCACATTTGGCCCAAGTAACAGTTCGACATGCTTGGAAGCTATGGTGGATTGGGAGTATGATTCCTCCTTCCATGCCCAAATCATGTGCTCCCATCGTGTTCAAATGCAGATTTCCACATGGGCACACACTAGCAAGGTTGCTTGCTTCTTTCCCTAGCTCAATCACATCCAACACCTCCTTCCTCTCTGGGTAAGACTATTAGCCGCGGGCTATGGAAGAAGTGTCGCATTGCTTCTATTTGAGATAGACCGATGGGGTGGCTTGTCATTCTTGTAATTCTCACCTCTAGTGAGGTGAGCTCTCCCACAGGAAATAGGGTGTAGCATATCTACACCAGCCCCATCACCCTCTGAAAGTGGACTTCACAAACATGGATATTAGGGCTTTAAACCCTTGACACTCCCATCTGAAAAAATGCTTATAAAGGGAACAATCAATGACTATCCCCTTTTGCAGAGGCTTTGGTGGGTGTGATGCTATCAGGGGTTCCTAGAAAAACACTTACAGGGAGAAGTGTCCAGGACCTATGTCGTTGGGGACACGATTATCACATCTGGACCTTGATGGCTAGTGTCATTCTTGGCATGCAATACCAAGGTGACGGGCTAGTGTGGAAGCTTCCCACCAACCATTAACACCCCCAGATGGACAAGCTTCTTAAACAAGATCTTCATCGTCAAACTCTTCGGGCCTTTGCAAATTCGTGGAGAAGTAAAACTCAGGTTTCGAGACTGACCCTAGCAATGACTGGTCATCATTCCTGCACACTCTATCATCGAGTGTATTTGGTATCAACATGTGTGAGGGCACAAGTAGAGTGATCCTTTACATGCTAGGGATCTAGTCACTTAGTTTCATTGGTCGTGGTGCCTTAGCGTCCGCTGTGGGAATCATTTGTGGATGCCATCTGGTACAATAGATCCATGCTGCAAAGTTCATCAAGTGGATGCTCGCATGTTTCCTTTCTCTTTTGAAGTAGGAAACGGAATGGTCGCCTGTGTCATTCTGGATTTTCCTTGTGTGAGTGGCAGATTCTCCAATTAATTTCCTCATTTCTGTAGGCCAACTCACACAAAATACACCTACCTTTATGTCACATGACTTTGCCAAAGGGATGATTCCACTGTTATGTGTGCTACAAATGGCGTCGAAGAAATCGGCCAATCCGCAAGGATGTAGATTACAACCATCAACGTCTCCTCCACTGTCATCTCCACACTGTATGTGAAACCTATACCCTGAGATCCTTCCCAACCATCCGATCCGAGGAATCTTTCATGTCCACCATCCACGTTCTATTCCATCTGCCACCAACTTTTCTCCTTTGAACACCGCGGGCAGTTCTGGATCATGACATGTTCTCAACCATCGATCATGATCGACCCTTCATGTAGCCATAGATATGAGTGGGCCCCATTATATTTTGCAATGAAAAGCATTGGCATTCATACGTGCTAGTCCATTCTATGAAATAACTCGTGGCCATAGATTTCTCTCCTTTCTTATCGTGGCCGTTGATCTTCGCGACCACTACCCCTCTTTCGCATTTTTAAATCACGGCTTTATCCATGCAAGTATGGCTTGCAAAATTGATTGAGGTCGTAGATCTAACTCAGATCCCATCTCGACTGTAGAATGTTTCCAACATTTAACCTATTTTGCAATCTAGAAACATGGCTTTGGTGGAGCATGTCTACTCGCACAAAAGGGTTTAGAGCCATTGATCCACCTCCAATCAATATTAGCCTTTGATTTTGAGTCTCGCTCAATGCCTTCAACACACCTTTTGTTTTCTCCTTTGCCTTGCACTTCTAATAACCTAAAGGGAAGTTCACATGAAGTTCGCGGGAATGGGACCCTCATTGAACTCCTATAAGGCTCTCAAATCAACTGTTAAAAACAGAGTGTTAATATTCTCCTTCAGCTCTATCAATGGCTGAGCCAGATACTATAAATTTCACTGTCAATTGTCTGGGACCAAAAAAGGTCTTGCTTAAAGACCATCCGCTCACCATCCTCATAGGCCCAAGCCTCAGGGGGCTCCCGATTCCTCCCCCATAACAGCCGGAGGCCGACTTACCTCCATTTTTTTGTCTGAAGGCCACTACACATAACTCTTCCAAAAAGGGGGCTCTCATGGGGGGAATCAAAACAAACTTCTCACCATTAAAAACTCATAGTGCAAGAAAAGCCAAGAAGGCTCTAGATATTGAGCCACGGGGGAAAGCACAAAATCCACTCCAACCTCAGAAATCTATAGACTCCAGGGTGCTTAGAGATATGAAATCCCTTGCCACAGTTCCAAAATGAAAATCACATCCATTAACATTTTTGGAGTGAGGGGCCTCCAAAAGCACTTAGCCCTTCAGATAATTATAGAGAGGGACCTTCCATAAATGATATTCCTCCAAGAAACTATGGTATCAGCACATGTAGCAAGCCTTTCATTTTCTGAAAATCAAACCTGACTGGGAAGTGGCATCAATAGATGCAGAGGGCTTGTCAGGGGGCCTATTAGTGGCCTGGGACCCAAGAATAGCAAAGCTAAAAGCTTATTTGGTGTCTGTGGGGATCTTACAAATAGGACACATCATGGATTTTGCAGAGGAAATAAACCTTATAAATGTATATGGGCCATATAAATGCAAAGAACAGTTTTGGGACAAGGTGACATCTGACGACATTTTTGCTCTCCCTAATCTGGTGATGGGCGGAGATCCAAACTATACTTGGTCGACATGTGAAATCTGGGGGCCAAAAGCAAATGCGGATACAATGTGTAATTACTTTGTGGATCTAATGGAATAGGCACATATGGTGGACGTGGATCCGGCTCCACTGGCTCCTACATGGTGTAACGACAAACTCAGAAAAGATTAAGTGGCAAAGCGACTTGATAGATTCCCGCTGAGTGAAACAATTATAGGAAAAATTTCAAACTACAGGACATGGGTGGACCGAACTATATTTTCAAACCGTCACCCAACCCATCTAGAATTTAAGCTAGGCAAAATGGGCCCCTTGAGGCCCTTTAAATTCATCCATGAATGGTTGAAGGTGGATGACAATAAAGATATGATTGCAAAGATCTAGAATGGGAATGATTACATGTCCGTTATGTCTCCTATGGACTTGCTAATAGAAAAATTAAGCAGGTTAAAATTGGAGACAAAGGCATGGGTTAAGGAGCGAGTAGCTACGGACAAAAAGTCACCGCAGGACATTGAAATAAGGATTCGTAAAATTCTTCAAAATACCAACATGGGGTCATGGAACCAGACTGAAAAATATCTTCTACTGTTCCTAGAAAGGGAGAAATATAATTTTTTACAAATAGCATATGAAAAAGAAAGACTAGCGAGCTGCATGACCCGGTTACAAGCAGGCGACCAGAACTGAAAATTCTTTCATAAATACACAGGCCACAGAAGAAACATAAACTCCATATGGGAGGTGAAAACAAAAGAGGGATTTCTAATTAAGGATCAAGAAGGAATAGCATCAGAAGCTCATTCTTTTTTTTTCAGTCATATTATAGTGCAGAAAAGAATTTTTCAGTCATCGACCAATTGAAAGTCATAAAAGAATTTCTATGAGTCTTCGAGGTGAAGGAAGGTGAGGAGCTGTTTTTGCCAGTATAGATGACAAAAAACAAAGCGGTTGTCATGGCCTCTCCCAGATCAAGAAGCCTAGGGCCTGACAGTTGGCCCATGGAAATTTTAATGGAATGATTTGGCCTTATGGGGCTAGATCTCATGCAAGCGGTTGAAGACTTCAGAGTAAGGGGATCAATCTCAGGAGCCATGAATACAAAATTTCTGGCTTAATTCAAAAGAAATCATTTTCGAAGGAATTGGGAGATTTTCACTTGATATCCCTTTGCAACTATGTTTATAAATTAATAGTGAATATCATTCCTTATAGGCTCAAGCATGCACTCTTAAGAGGCCTATCGGCGGAACAATTTGTCTTTTTGCAAAATTGCCAGATCTTGGAGGTGATCAGGGTTGCCCAAGAGGTAGTCCATAGTGTCTAGATAAAAGCCATGGACGCTGGTATCTTGCAATTAGATTTAAATAAAGCATATGCTATAGTTTCATGGGGGTTTCTTAGGTTGATTATGATTCAAATCGATTTACCCTTCAGAGTCATGAAATGGGTAATGGCCTATGTAATTATGGTGACATACTCAATGCTTATTAATGGTAAACCAACAGAGTTCTTCCAGGTGGAGTGTGGGCTATGGAAAGGCTTCCCACTATCTCCCTTTTTGTTCTTATTGGTTATAGAGAGGATGAGAAAATTGCTCCTGAAGGAAAAGGAGGAAGGAAAGATTACTGGGATTAAGATAAGTAAAAAAATTTCTGCCACACACCTAATGTTTGTTGATCACTTCATGATTATGGGAATAGGTTGCTTATCAGAATGGTCTGTAATTGAAGAGACCATTCAAACCTTCTGCCAAGTATAGGGTTTAATCATCAATAAAGGAAAATCAAGGCTCCTTCTAAACAGGGCTTCAGACACACAGAAGGATGAGATGGAAAACTTACTTCGTATGCAAGCTAGCCAGCTAAGGGATGGGACAAAATATATGAGATAATTTTTAAAGCCAAACAAATACAACACGAGAGATTGGTTGTGGCTTCTGCAATGTTTCGAATGAAGGATAAAATACTGGGGTTGGAGATGGCTATCCATGGGAGGTCGACTTACCTTGGCTCGTTCTGTGCTCACAAACATGGTAGTCTATTGGTTGGCCTTATGTAAATTCCCAAAGACAATAATAAATAATATTAGGATGATGAACATGGCATTTATCTGGTCGGGTGAAGTAAAGCGGTCCAAATTTCACCTGGTTCATTGGGAGAACATTGCACACCCAGTGGAGATGAGGGGATGGGTCTTGAAGAACATGCAACAATTGTCTTTAGCACTCCATGCAAAAATCCTGGGGCTGGCCATTCTTAGTGATAGTCTATGGTCACGGATCATAAAAGAAAAATATATCAAGGTTTCCACTACAACACAGTGGGTGCGTTCCTATAAAAATCCGGGAAGAACATATCAAACATATGGGAAGAACTATTAGGTGCCTTCAACCTCTTCTCACCCTAGCTAGCTTGGTCGACGCAAGATGGCAGGGTTGTTAGGGTGGGTGAAGATCCTATTGTGGGGGGGAGTGTACATATTCACTATCACGAGATCTGATTTTCTTGTTACATTGTATGGGGATCATCACCCTTTATCACTCTGCTACAACGCCTGTAAAGGGATCGTCCCTCCAGGGCTAGCTATTAGCTGCACAGTTGGGCCTCTATGGTTCTCAGAAAGATGAATGGTCAGAATATGTTTTGGGTTTAAAAATAGGGGCAATTACTTTTGACTCTTCCCCAGACGTTTTGTCCTGGTCATATGACACAGAAGCAGGAAAGATTACAGCAAGGTTGGTGTATCAGCTATTAGCCTACAAACCTTCTGTCTAGCCATCCTGGTGGTATAGGTTATGGAAATGGAAAATACCCTCCCATATAGCTATATATTGTTGGCTAGAGATGGAGAACAAGATGCTCACCTAGGACAATCTCATTCGTAGGGGAGCTACGGGCCCAAGTATTTGTCTATTATGTGGAATCTCTGATGAAAGTATATATCATTTTTTCGTCTCATGCAGGTTCAGCCAATTTGTGTGGAAGATTTTAGGCTCCCTGATCAACGAGGAATCCCCATGGGTCGGCGATACACTTTCATTGTGGTTCATCTCTTGGCGTAAAAAATTCTCGGACTGGCATACTTTGCCATGTTTCATTTTGAGGGAACTTAGGAAATGTAGGAACCTCATCATTTTCGAGGGAAAAAGGCTATGTAACAAAATCATAGTTGAGATATGCATTAGAGGCTTTACAGAATTTGGTGGAGATCTATCCACACGCGGAGGTCCAAAAAACAAATCAGGGTGCCGAAGATGATATCCCCAGGACACAAAGTTGTTTGCTTTTTTGATGGGGCATCACAAGCAGATTCAATCCAGTGTGCTGTAGAAACCATTCTTAAAATGGAGGACCATAACTACTATAAATTATGGTTGAACTGCGGGCCTTGTTCGCACACAAAAGGTGAAATCGTGTCACTTTGGTTGCTACTGCGATTCTTTGCTTTTTGGGGTCTGGATGGTCTCCACATCTACGGGGAATCCAGGGTTGTCATCAGCTAGGCTATGGGGTTGCTCCAGTTTGATGTGCAAGAATTAGTCCCTTGGTTAAAGCGATTGCATAGCCTAATTTCTTCCTTTCATGAGCTCTCCTTCACATTATCGAAGCAAGCTTTATAGGCGGATGTTGGGGTTATTTTTTTTGAGCTATGGTCATCTGATGGTCAGGTTGTGGTATCAGACAGTTTGGTCGCCTTCGAATAGCTTCGAGGTGATCGTGGACTATGTGGTCTCTACGGCTGTTAGTTCCAACAGATTTGCATTTTTGTAGTAGATGTCATAGAATCACTTATTTGTTTGTCTATTAGCCTGTCTAACAGGCCGCTATGTCTCCTTACTTGTTTATTTTTTCACCCTTGGCCTATAGGCAATCTCCATGTCTAAACAGTTTATACAAATATTTTATAATATAATATCGGTTTTTTTGGGCAAAAAAAAACCTACTGCGTCAAGTATAATAATTAATTGTTTATATGATAAATATTAAACATTTAAAGCATAGTTTTTAATTTTGAAAAAAATAATTTAATACTTTTATATAAAAACATGTGAAAATTTAAAAAAAGACAATAAAATTAATATATAGGAAAAGGCTTTGACTAAAAAAGATGGCTATATACTAAGCAGATAGAGTAACCACCTCGAAATAAATATATTATAATTGTCTTTTTTTTGAAATCCTAATATTTTATTGCATTAAATAGCATTAAATAATAAAGAACCAAGAATTACATTTGGCCGATACATTTTAAGGATTGTTCAATATCACCTCATCCACCCAAAAGTGAATGCATTAATTTCTGCACAAATTAAGAAGAGGGGTCCTTGTGAAAGGGAGTAAGCTATTTACTTGACCATTTGCACCGAGCCTACTTGATGTCGTTAGTGATAGTTCCGCCTGATGCCGTTAGTGATAGCTTACTTCATTACATCTCTTCCGTGAGACTGAGACCTAGACCCACCCGATTCTGAACAAGTATTACCTTATTCATATTTGGAGAAAACTCAAACCCATGGAGAAAGCTTTTCTTCCAACTTGCGTTGTTGATGCTCATTTTCGGAACAAACCTTAAATCATACTTCTCAGAATATTGAAAAAACCCTAATTAACAATCCATGTGAACAATTAGCAATCCATTCAAGAGTACTGCAATATATTTTCATATACAAAATTTATTTAATCTTACTGCAAACAAAACACAAAACACATGAAAATATGCAAAATATATTTACTCTTATTGGAAACAAAAAAGATGAAAATATACCAAATATATTTACTCCATAGAAAAGATTAAATATATTGTGTTTTCATGGATATTTTAGTTACTAGTACAAAGTACCAATAGCTAAAGAATATTGCATTCATAATATATTTTTTTTCAATATATTTTTTCTTTCTCAATGATGTTTTAATGGAAAACGGATTCTTATCAATTGATGTTACATTTAATGCAAAACGAAGTTTAAATCTGTCACTAGGCCAATTGGAGGAAAAGCTTTTCCCTTGAGTTTGAGTTTTCTCCAAATATGAATCATGTAATACTTGTTCAGAATCGAGTAAGTATGGGTCTCACGGAAGAGAAATAAGCTAGAAGTAACGGAGTAAGCTATCAGTCGATGGTATTAGGTGGACCCAGTGCAAATGGTCGGATAGATAGCTTACTCCTTGCAAAAGTGTCTTCCAAAAACCAATTTGGTTATCTTTCCATAAGTTGCATCTATCAAATGAACCCGATCCCAATTCAAATATTGTTGAGGATTCCCACAAGAAACTGTTTACCCTACGCCGCATGGGATATGGGGATTGTAATTATACGACCCACTGACTCCACAACATGCGTATAAAACATTTATGATGAAAAATGAAAATTTATGTCAAAAGTTTCCTCTTTCTTTACTTACCAAACAACTGCGGAGTCTGTAAAATTTCGACAACAACTTTGTAATTGTCTGCAAACAGAAATTTAACATCTCGATATTGAACTTGCAAGTGTTCCAGTTTGGTTTTGATAAGATTATTTCCCCTCCTAGCGAAAGCATTAAACCTCGACATACATCCCATTATGTCCAGTGGCTATCTTCTTAAATATAACACGGACCATCCATTTGGTAAGTTGTTTCGACCTAAAATTTTCCATGCTACGCCAACTGTAATCAGTGTCGGTAGTAAAAGAAGATAAACAATGAAATGCAATTTTCCTTTAACTAAATGAATTTAGCTTAGAATAGCTTCTGTGAAATGAATGAATTTAGCTTAGAATAGCGTCTGTGAAATGGAAGGAAATAACTGAATGAATTTATCTTAGATTAGCTTCTTTGAACAGAAAGGAAATTACTGAGACTCACCTTCATTGATTTTCAGTCTTATTGAGGACTTAAGGAATAAAGGTTTCCACTTCTTCCATCGGTTGTCCCGACATGAATGGATTATTGTAGTCGTTTCCACGATATATCCCACCATAAACAATGCATTAGCAAAATTCTCCTTGGACTCTACATATTTTTCGATGATTCATCAAAAGTCCAAAGTTTGAATCCCATTATAAGTTAGTAAGTCATATAACCTAGTGCAATTTAGGTGTCATATGAAGATGAAGATGAAGATCAAGAACCTTAGAGTTCGAACACAATTTTTTCCTGTACTCCAAAAATCAATGGATCTACTTGTCCAGAGAAAATAAACTCATATGCAACAACTTTAACTTTTCCAGGAAGAGAGCAGGTTCCAAGGCTGTGGTTCCAGCCACTGCAAAGCTAACCCCGTTAGTGTTAGCGGTGCTTCTAGTATTATTGAACGTAAATAAAGGAAAAACATTATGATACAGTAGGTGTACCCTATGATAAACCTCATGGAAATAAAAACAAGAATTATTGGACGTAAATAAAAGATAAATCCTATGATACAGTAGGTGTACCTGCGCAAAAAACTCAAAAGAGTTGGCTTCCATATCCATCGTTTCGTCCATAATGAAAGGAAAAAGACTGAAAAATCAGAACAAATGGAGAAAGGAAAAATGATGAAAATATGAACAAATGGAAAATGGCATAACACTGAGAGAATTGATTTCAAGAGAGAATATGGACAGACATAATGTTTTGCCTGACGTTAGCCTACCGCCCCGTCTTTGGCACCAAGATGATGTAAGGCCCTCCAAGCTAATAAAAAAATTAGACACCTATGTTCTATGTTCTATTGCTGCATTTTATAAGTACAGGTGCAAAAAAGTGCTGGTAACAATATTCTTTCTTTTAGCAAGTGAACTGTTGTTTTTTATCTTGGGACTTGGGAGATTACATATTAATATTAAGACATTTATAATTGAGTTTTTTTAAGGCTTAATATTAAAAATCTTATTAACAATGTTAGTTGGTTAAAGTCTGTTTATTTATATAGTTAAGCTTAATTTATCGTTAATCTATTTGAAAAAAGTGATTGCTTATAAGAGCAATCTTAATAGTTTATGGTCAAATTACCAGTCCTTTTACATTGTTAATAATTCAATTACATTTCAAGATCATTTGGACTCTCGATCCAAATCTATGAAAGAAAATTTTAAAGCAATTCTGTGAACCAAACGTTAGTGACTCTCAATTAATAAGTTTAAGAAATTATTTCAAGCTCTTTTTGTTTAAATAGCGTGTTTTTGTTAGTACTTAAGAGAAGAATGGTAATTATTTCAATTTTTATTTGTTTCATTTAATCCATTATTTCAAGTTTTATCACTAGCAGGTTTAACCCTCTTTTAATGTTGTATGAATTAGTTGAAAATGATTACAACTCTTAATATTTGTTTTTATTTTTTTAAGAATATCATTAGTTGTGTAGTTATTAGGGAGGTGTTTGTTCATGAAATATGTTACAAGCAGGGGTTCTAAAACTTTAAAACTTATCAATGTGTCTCTTCTAGAACTACCAATGTGTAAGTACAACAGATCCGATGTCATTATGATACAGGAGCCCAAAGTTTACATACAAATATTACTTTGTAAGAATCTTTGTAAATCTTAAAGGGTTTTATTAAGATTTTATTTGATTATTGGGATACCTTAACTTACTCAATTTCCAAAAATTTATTTTGATTTCTTTGTTTTAAATGCAGAATGATGAATTTTTCTTTGGATTGTTTTAACATCCCGCAACCCGCAAATCTGTAACTTGCGGATTGCGGCAAACCTTTTATTTGATATTTTATTTTTTCAAACCCGCATCCCGCATCCTGCAAATGCAGGTTGCGGGAGTTCGTATTATTTTTTGTTTTGTTTGTGTCTACCCGCAATGCACAGACCGCAAAATGCACGATGTAGGATGCAGAGCTAATTGAATCAAGTTTGTACTATTTTTTCTTCCCGCATCCTGCAACCCACAAGTTGTGGAATGCGGGTTGCAGAACAATTAATAAACTTGCACTTTTTTTTTTGATCCTGCATCCCGCAAAGCTGATCCTAATGTATATTGTCTTCACAGTAAATTGCAAGATGACACGTGTAAAAAATATATATATGTTGGTCTTTTACAAATTTTTTACCACTTTTTAACTGTTGCAAATTACTGCGGTGCGTGAATTTTATCTTCGTGAATTATTCCTCTGCGTTAATTAATTTTACCAGGAAATTTTATCACAGTCTAATTCAATTATAGATTAGTATTTTGGTCATTTCTTCCTTAAATTGAATTACTTTTAATTTTCGCTTCATGTTGTTTTTTCTTTTAAACACAGTTTTTCCAATTTGCAACAATGGCAAGATCTAGTCGCTGCAAAAACCTGGAACATAATATGTTCACCAAGGATCCAAACTTTGGTATTTTCTCAAATACCCGTGGCAGAATCACTCAAACTTACCAAATCAAATGGTCTAGGGTTTATGAAATTTTTGACAATGAAAAATTTTCACATATTTAAGACAACCAATTGGCCTACAAAAGAATCAGGGATTTCAAACTTCATTCTCTTGCTGCTAGACCTGCTATCATTCCGTACAATGACGCCGTCAAATGGATAGTAGAACATATGGACCCGAAATCTCGTTGTTTGAACGATAGTAGAGGGTTAAATATAGTCAATTTTCGTCCCGAGGTATTTACGAAGGCTTATGCCCTTAAACCGATAAGACAACCCCTTACTGCAGATTTTGCACAAACCTTATTTCTTATTCACAACTATGTTATACAGAGTGTACAACCTTCCTAATTGTTCTTTGTTTAGGACTAAATGGGCTCCAGTAGCTCATCATGTTTTAGCAATTGGCGATTTTTTCTCGTTAACATCCACGTTGTCACTAGAACTCAAAATTCCTATCCAATGGTACTAGAAGGCCACTGCTAGAAAGAAACCCAATTTCTTCTTTTCAGCCTTCATTTATGATATATTGTGCGCTCAGTTCGGATATCCTAATTTGGGATGGAAGTGGAGTTTTTCAGCTCCCCCGGTGCCCATTTATTATTTATAACTATGGGATAGTAACTATGCACCCAAGTTCTATGATATATGTCAATACTTCTTTGGCACCATCTATTTTTTAATATTCAAGAAGCAATCTCTTGCATTTTCACCTGAAGCCACAGGTTTGATTGGTACAATGGGTGACTGGTATGTTGGCGAGAATTTTTGGTACATAAGAATTTGGGGTAGCAACATTGTTCATATGCTTCCCAGAATTGTCCCTGATAGGTTGGTTCTAGAAGAAGTCACTTTCCAAACTATTAATGATGGGGTTTACAGGAAGCTGATAGGCCCTAAGAAAAAATCTTGGCCCAAATTCCCTTTGTACCTTGGATAGTTGGTTATTCGAACTTCAGCCTAGGCTGCAATATTTGGTGAACAGATACAGTCTTTAAATCTTTTTTTTACCACCAAGAGAAAACACAATCCCAAGGGATGCCTCTATGCCCACTTTAAGCAGTATCATATCAAAATTAATTATGTGCATGAGGAAATTCCCGACGATTTTGTTTATCAGGGTGTTAGTACATTTTATGAAGTGTTGGGGAGAGCCAAAAGCAAGGATGAGGAAGCCCACATCTTGCAACATCAAAAGGAACCGAAAGAGAGGATTCAATGTTACAGGGAACTGCATATTGAAGTCTTGTAGAAATTAAGAAAGGATAGAGAACAAAAGGAATCTGAAGCAATGAAGAATTCATCAGTGGCAATTTTTGTGGACAGAAACAAGGGAAAATGTCTAATGGAATACCTGCCAGAGGTACCAGTTAGGGAGCAGGTCAAAGCCTTAATAATTACATCAACACAGTCAAAAGAGAAGCTGACAATATTGACCTCTGTGTTGAATACTCAAGAAGTTTTAGCTTCTGTGACTGTTACTCATATACCGATGATTGTTGCAGTTAGTAAGCCAAGTGATACTGAAGAAATAGTTGAAAAAAAACCATTAAAAATATTAAAGGTGAAAGCTTCTTCCTCCACAGGTCCTATTATCGATTTGGTTGATTCAGATTTAGAAGAAGAGGTGATACAATGTGCACATGTCACTGAAGAGGTGGATCAATATTTGTAATCATTAATAGATTTGTTGGATGGTAATGGCAAGAAAGATTCTATACCTATTTCTACAGTTTCACAATCTTCATCTGTGTCTGTGTGTTTGTATACAACATTGCTCCTTTCATCCATCCATACTTTATCTACGTTGCCTGCAGGAGGACGCATATCACTTGCACTGTCTGAATTGTATCAGGGTATGATATCTACACCTGAATATGTCACATCTAATATTGTGCAAATCCCCATTTCACGACCTATTATTTCAGAAGCACCAATTTTCAACATTCCCTTACAGCTACCATTAGTTACTCTATCAAGATTGTCTCGTAGTGAAAATATTTTGCGGTCTTTTTCACCACTTTCATCGGTCGATATCCAGTTTCCATCTTCTGAATCTTCAACCCCACTCTTGTCTTTAATTGTTCAAATAGATTATGGTCAAAACATTGCAGAAGCACAAATTGTGAAGATTCCCCTAGAGGTATCAGCAGTTACTCCAGCAACATTATCTGGTACTAAAAAGTTGTTGGTGTCTTCATCACCACTTTCAGCTCTCAATATCCACTTGTCATCTCTAGAATCTTCAACCAAACTGCTTTCTTCTATTCCTGAAATATTCCCTATTCAAAGTATTTTCAAGCACCAATTTTCAAGATTCCTGTAGATGTACCCTTAGTTACTTTGTCAACATCGTCTAGTACTGAAGAGGATTTACTATCTTCGTGGTTGTCTTTAGCTGTCAATCTGCATTTTCCATCTTTCAAATATTCAACGCTACTCTTGTCTACCATCTCTGAACTAAGCCATGTTCAAAACATATGTCCTTTGATTACTCACATTACCATGACCATGCCCTCTACTATCATTACTCAAACATCCTCTTTAGTGTCCACAGTGATTAGCACATATGAATCCATTGATCCAAGAGATGAATTTGATGAAGAGATTGCCGTCTCTCTTGGAGAATATTATTATAGGAAACCTGATAAATTAGTGATCAGAAAGGGAAAAAAAGGGGGTAGGGATCAAACTGGGATGGAATTATATGTTTCTGAGCAAATACTTTGGACTCAGTAGTCCGGTGGCCCACTGGTAGATGCAGTAGATACAACTACTGCTTTGTGTGCATTCACAGGTACCAATATCCATGCTGTTAGCAATTTAAATAGAGAGTTTTGCAAGAGGAAAGAAGAGATAACCCAATTGAAGGAAGAACTTGAGAAGAGTAAACGGAAACATAAAGCCCATGTTTCTAATCTTATGAAGACATCTGAGGATAAGTACAATGACCTACAGGTCAAAAGTGCCTTTCTTCAGGTTGAGCTACAAAATGAAAAGATCTCAAATGTTGCCTTTAGACAGAGGATAGATGCACTTGAAAAGCAATATGAAGATGCAACTTCCTCTTTGTTCTCTAGGTTTTCACAAGAAGAATTTAAGCAATTAGCTATCAAGAGAAATGATGACCATTATGAGTTAATAACTGAGTTGTTTCACTGTTTAAATGATATTTATGAAACGTATATTGCTTTTGGTCAGATGGCCGTTGTACATGAAGATCTTGTATAAAAGAGGGAGAAAGCTTCAAAGGCTTTGGATGAGATTGTAGACTGGAAAAGGTACAGGAAGGACAAACCAAAAAACATTATCATCCTCAGTAGCTTTCAGCTAAAGAAAGTCATAGGAGTACTCTGTGCTTGGCTTGATCTTAATGAGATGGTCGATGAGACTATAAAAAATGCACAAGATGTGTGTGCAAAAAGATGGTATGCTATTGACAGTATCATGGAGGGTTTGCTTTTTCCCATAGTAAATATTATTGAAAACGCCTGTCGCCCAAAATTGATGATCGAGCAGGTTGAACGGCGAAGAGATGAAGCAAGTGAGAAAATCCAAGGGCTCAATCATATAATGATTGAGGATGTTGATCGCTTAATCAGACAACCATTGGCTATTGAGGGCAAGGTCCACATTTACATTCACATCTAGCATAAGATAGCTAAAAATGTAATGGAGAATTATAGATGTGATGTTCAACTTGGTTTTGAATCAGCTAACTATCCCAACATGGAGGAGTGGCTAGGGATTTGGAGCAGATGGCGGGATTTCCTTGGGTATTAGTTTTATTTAGATTTGTCAATCAAAATTTGATGGAAATATACTTTTTGTAATAATTATTTAAAGGGTGGGTTTTACATGTAATAGCGACTTTTTGGAAGGCAAAGATCTAGACAAGAGTTTGGAAATAGCTCTGTTTAATTGAGGTTTTGTAATTTTGTGCAAATATATTTAATACAGTAATGATATTTTTTCATGACTCTTTTTGTTTATTTGATTATGTTTCCGTAATGAATTATGAGTTTTCTTGTTTCAGATGATTCAATATTACTGTTAGTATTTTGTGATCAAGTAGTACATTTATTCACAGCCTTGTTAGTGACTCATGTACTGGTAAGCTTTTAATAGAGCTTATTTTATTAAAATCTGTATCTATTTCTGCGAATGATTACACAGTGAATTTGATAATACATATGTTAATTTTTTAATTTATGCAAATCCATCCGAGTCTTTTATTCAATTTAATTATTTATTCTATATGTTTTAAATGACATGTTCTCACGAGCTTTTGTCCCTTGCTTTCAGCTGTGTATGGATGGAATATGGAAGGTCATAATCATCAGTGACAAAGACTGTCTTTAAAATAGCATTCCAATTATCAGTAAAACTGTTGTAATAAGACCATTTCATTTTTTTTAAAATTATAAATAATGTGATTTATTTATTTTTTAAAGTTTATGAAGTTCCCACATGCTCATATATAAAATCATTATTATTTTTTCGAAGTATTCTAAATAATGAGATTGATTTTTTTTAAGACTTTATGAAATTTCTACATATTTATATCTAATTTTTTTATTATTCAAGATTATTTTTATTTAATTAATTTTAATTAATATA
>LPNX010779287.1:245875-293826 GCA_001517045.1 Pseudotsuga menziesii
GATTCCATGTCATTATCACATAGGAGCCCAAATTTTGAATCAAGAATGATGAATTTTTGTTTGGATTGTTTTAATATCCCGCAACTCGCATATACGCAACTTGGAGACTACAGGAAACATTTCATTTGATATTTCATTTTTCAAACCTGTATCCTACATCCCACAAATGCGGGTACGTCAGAGTTTTTATGTGTTAATTTTAATCATAAATCAAAACTATCATATTTATAATTCGCAAAAAAAATAGAGATTGTCATATGAGAGTAAAAAGAAAAAGAATGGTCAGTATCAGCTTTGTGGGATGCAAGATCAAAAAAAAATTTGAAATTTTATTAATTGTTCCTCAACCCACATTCCACAACTTGCGGGTTGTGGGATGCGGGAATGCAAAATAGCACAAAGTTTATTAAATTATCTCTACATCGTGCATTTCACATTTTGTGGGATGCGAGTTGTGGGAAAACATAAACAAAATGAAAATAATAGGAAATCTGCAACCTGCAAGTTGAATAAAGTTTGAGATGTAGAGCTAATTGAATAAAGTTTGCGGGATGTGAGATGTAGAGCTAATTGAATAAAGTTTATGCTATTTTGTGTTTTCGCATCCCGCAACCTGCAAGTTGCGGAAAGCGGGTTCCACAACAATTAACACACTTGCAAATTTTGTTTTCATATCGTATCCCGTAAAGCTGATCCTGGCCGTTTATTTTCTTTTTACCCTCATCTGACGGTCTCTATTATTTCTCGAAAATTATAAATATGATAGTTTTGATTTACAATTTTTCACTGTTTTTACTGTTGTAATTCGCTCTGCTGTGTGATTTTTACCTCCAAATTTTACCTGGTGACTCCAACAGTGATTACTGTAGTTTCAGGTTGGTTACCAGGTTGTTATCTCGCATTTTGAATTGATTACTGTTCTTACTGTATAATTCAGTTTTTAACTTCTGGTATAAATAATAAAAAAAGGACACATGGCGACATCCAAAACCCATAGAATCACTAGGAGTAAAACCGTCTAGAAGGATATGTTAACTAGAGACCCGAACTTCGGTGTTTTTTTTATACTAGCAGTTGTGTCAGCGGAACTTATCATTTAGACTGGGCTAGGGTTTACTCAATTTTCGATAACAATGACCTCTCAAATTTCTAGAGTGACCAAATGGTTTACGAGAGAATTAGAGATTCTGGCTTGCATATGATCGCTGCCAGACCACCTATCCTACCTTATAATGATGTTGTGTGATGGATTATTGACCACACCAATGTGAAAGATCGTTCTTTCAGTACCAGTACTGGGTCTCAGCTAGCCAATTTCCGCTCATAAACTTTTGTCAGGATGTACGCTCTTAAACCTTATACCCAGCTTCTAGATGCAGATTTTGTTAATACTGCCAAATCCAAATTCAATTTCGACCAAATTCTTAAATCTTGGATGACTGAACCCCGCAAATTTTACAAGAGCAAAGACCAATTATACCCTATCGAGTGGTTCAAAGAACCTTATTCCATGTTAGCTGCGATGTTGTGTAGGCTTTATGGCCTTCCCAAATGTTCATTCTTCAAACAAGAATGGGCTCCGCTCGCTCATCACATTATTACCACAGGTGAAGCTTTCCCTTGGGCCTGAATTTTATCACTGGAACTTAAAAATACTATTCAATATTTCCAGAAAGTGACTACAAAGAAAAAGGCCAACCTTTATCTCACTTCCTTCATTGTGGACATTTTTTGTGTTGATTTTTGTTACCCTAATTTGGGATGGAGTTGGGAATTGTTGGCCCCGCCTGTACATATTTATCATTCCGAGTTTTGGGATGGAAACTATGTGGTTAGGTTTTATGATATATGTGAAAGTTTCCTTGGCTGAGTATATTTTCTGATTTTCAACAAAGAAGCCCCTGCTTTCACACCAGAATCAAAAGCTCTCATAGCCACAATTGGAGACTGGTATGTGGGTGAATATTTCACCTACATCAGATTTTATGGCAGTAATGCAGCTCACATGTTGCCTAAGGTCGTCCCAGAGAGGTTAGTCTTAGAAGAGATCTCATTTCAGACAATTATAGAAGGAATCTACAAGAAATGTGTTGCACCAAAGAGAAAAGTTTGGCCTAGGTTTCCTATTACACTTGGATCCTTGAGATTTCCCTCTTCTACTTGGGCATTGGAGCTGAGTGACCATATCACGTCACTTAAACTTGGTTTTGCATGCAAAATATAGCATGATCCTAAAGGAATTGTTCATTTTCACCTAAATCAAAATCATTTTAAAGCCAATTATGTTCATGAGGAAACTCCTGATGATTTTATTTATCAAGGAGTGGATACATAGTGTTTGATAAAATGTTTGTTGTTCTGGAAGACTTGGTGGAGAAGAGAAAATAGGATTCTAAGGCTTATAATGAAGTGGTTGATTGGCAAATATATATGAAAGATAAGCCTGAGAATATTACTTTTCTTACTAAGTTTCAGTTAAATAAAGTTAGATCTATTCTGAGAACTTGGGAAGACCTACAAGAAACAGTAGGTGAATCTATTAAAAGAGCACAAGCTATTTGTTTCAGGAGATGGTATGCAATTGATAATATCATGAATGAATTGTATTTTCCTACCATGTTCCTTATTGAAAAATCTTGTCCACCCAGGTTGGTGATCGAGAAAGTTGAGCAACACAAGGATCAAGAAGAGGAGAAAATCAAGGGACTTGATTGCATCAGTATACATGATTTGGAGCGGTTCATCAAGCAACCATTCGTAATGGAAGGGAAGATTCATATATTCATCCGATTATGGCATAAATTGGTAAAGAATGAGCTAGAAGATCATAGGTGCAATGCTCAAGTTGGCATTAAATCTACCAATTACCCCAATATTGAGGAGCTGCTACGAATTTGGAATATTTGGAGAGATTTCTTAGGATATGAGATTTGTTAGTTTTCATCCCCTTTGAGGGGAAATTCGTTTGATTGTAATAATTATTTAAGTCATCATCTCTAATGTATGAGGCCTTTGGAAATTTTGGAGAGGGGATACTGATGCAAGGATCGAACAATACTTCTGTCTTTGTAAAGGTTTTGTGTAATTTATTGCATAAATTTCTAGAAAAAAATAGTGTTACAGCTCCATATCTCTTGTACTTATCTATTAAATTTCTTTGACAGATGTTGGTCTCTTTGTTCCAAACGATTAGATAATACTCTGATTCATTTGCAATCAATTAACGTGTTTGTTACTTCTAAATGCATTGCTAAAGTCTCATGAAATGTAATTTATGAACTGTCTTTGTCTATTTCTGTGAACTGTTTTCATAAACTGTCTTTATCTATTTCATTGATTAACTGAGATTCAGTAATTAATTTATTTACAAACTATAAATAAATAAATAATAAAAAATGTAATGAAGTATATATGTATATTGTTGAATTCACTATCAGGTAAAAAAAACAATACATATTTTACATAAACAAGTGACCACATAAAAACGGTACATCTATACAGGAGACAATGAGGAGATTCAAGCAGAAAGTGGTTTTAAAGACTTTGAAGCAAGTAAGCTTTCCTCTTGTTTTCTATGTTCAACATATCGATTCCCTTGCATTCGAGAGTATCTGGAAAAAGAGAAAGGTGGAGAAATGTGTAGGACTGAAATATATGTAACTCTTGATATTGCAGTGAATGTAAGTCCTTCTCTGTCAATGTTTCCAATATCTATTGTTACATGTTTTAGTGTCATACCTTGGGATTTATGAATTGTTAAACCCCATGCCATTTGAAGTGGTATTTGTCTACAGGATCCTCTTGTTACTGGAGATATTGGAGCATAAGTAGGATTAGAATAATCCCATAAAGGTCCTTCGTAATGCACAAATTCAACAACAACAAATGATGGCAAGGTAGGAGGTATCTCATTTGACTTGTAGACAATATGAATGACTTTCCCAAGTGAGCCGTTAACAAGTCCTGCTTGAACCCATAAATTAGCAGTTAACATGACTTGTTGACCAACATCGGGAAGGACATTTAATGGCATTTGTTCATCATCAATGGATTGATGGGCATTTTGGTTCCATTGTTCTACAAAGCAAAGTGCAATTGGCATATTAAGCTATTTCAGCAGGTGTTTGTTATGCAATGCAACAGAGCTATTTGTGGGATACAAATGGATAGATTGTTCAAATGAAGAATTTTCAACAAATGAAAGGCAATAGGTTGTTCTTGTCATTAGGAGTGCTCAATATTCAATAGTTGGTGTTGCATTTCGAAGGTTTAGAAAGAGTTTCTGAAAGGAAGTATGAGAAGCACTATTTCCAGCTTGTCGAAAAATTGTTTCAAGCGTGATAAAAGTATCAAATGTATGCCAAAGAGAAGTTCCAATAGATGAGCCTGCATACATGGGGACGTTTTTTACAGAAGGTAATTGTCCAAATTCACCAAGAATAATTATGGAACAACCACCAAATGGGATTGTAGATTCAAAGGGGAAAGCTTGACGTAAGCATGCATCAATTTGAGTCAACATTTTTGGACCAATAAAGCTCATTTCATCTATGAGAATATAGTGAATATGGAGAAGTTCTTGTTGAAAAAGGGATTGGCATTCAAGACGGTGCATTTCACTAATGGGTATTCGAAGATCATAATGGATTGTACATTCATGTATGTTAAAAGAAGAAACACCAGTTGGAGCATGGAGAAGAAGTGGGAAGGCATTTTGTTCATATGCAATTTGAAGCGCAAATTTGAGGCAAGATATGAGGTAAGATTTTCTGGTTCCTGCAGTACATTCAATGACCAGTTTTAGCGGTTGAGAAAATGTAATGTTACTGAAATCGGACATGAAAATATCAAAAGCTATGTTTTGTGTGGGAGAGAAGGAATGAGGATAATTGGAGAAGTACGAGATATCTTCATGTAGTTGAATGGACAAGCCATTCACCTCAATGAATGATGTTGCTGTCTCATGCAATTTGGTGGATATATTGTTATGTGTCCAATTGTGATTTTTGTCAAATTCATGATGGCAAAGCATTTCAAGGTCATTAACTTCGATGTTATTTCCTAGTCTCATTTGAGATAGAAGTTCCCATTCATCCATGGTATGGGACAACAAAAACATAATAGCATCAGAGTTTGAACCATCGGATAGAGGTGTAGAGGGTTCTTCTTCTGTACATTCAATATGCCACACAACATATGTGCCTTTAATATGATGCCAACGAGAAATAATTTCAATAGTTGTGGTTCCAATATCATGAGGGATAGACCGAAAAGGTTTGTATAGAATAAGTTCACTCCAACAAAATGGTTCGAAAGATGAAGAATCAGAGGGAAGAATGGAAGTGAAATGTGGATAGACTCTGAGAATTTTGTCACACAAGTTTTGTTTCCATGGATTTTTTTCCTATTAGGAGAGAAAGACCAACAACGAGCAACTTCAAGTAGAGTTAGATGCTGAAGAGCAATGGTTCTTTGCATGTAAACAAAAATGAAGGGGGGCATCGCACGGGTGTTATTAGTGTCATTATAAACATGATGGAACACAGTTTGGCTCTTGTTTAGGGAAAAGAAGTGATGGATGCAAAGAACAAGATGAAGTTTTTGCAGCATGCAACACGTCTCTTGTGCACTAATGTCTCTTTCTGCAATTGTTTGGGAAAGAAATTGTTTGATTGGCTGAAGAATGGGGCTTTCACTTTGTGCAGCATGTGCAAGTTGAAACAGAATGTCATGATAGGTTTTTGATTTTGGCTCTACTTTTGATGCATACTTTGAAATGTATTTGAGGACAACATGTTTACAAAGAACAGGTTGGCAATCAACATTAGCCCTCCATATTGAAAGCATGGTAGGATTGTGAATATTTAGAAGAGGATCATTTCTTGCAGGATAGTAGGTTTTCTATCCATTTTGATTAATGACTAATGAAGAATTAGCTTGCAGCTCATATGGAAAACAATAGAGACATTGAAGAGATGTTCCTTTCTTGCAAAGGAAAGTTGACTCTGAACATTTGGTGTGCCTTTGAACAAAATTGACAAGTTCTTCATAGTCAGCTGAGTAGTTTGATGCAAATATCGATGGTGATGCAAGATTGCATGGATCATTTGTAGTAGAATGGTGAGACTCAGCTGTGGACAACTTGGAATTGTGAGGATTCCAAGCTGTCACATGTGTGTCAAAAACAAATTTGCAACTTCAACTGCAACATCGTCTTCCCAATCTAACGTGTCCATATTTGGTGCATTTGCCAACCAAATAAAACCATGAATGTGAGTGGATCCTATATGTTGCCATTCATATCTAGATGGTAGGAAAAAGTATATATTAGAAATAAATTGTATAAATATAAAAATAGATAGAGAGAAATAGAAAGGAATAGACACTATAATACCTGAACCAATAATCGGTTATATGAAAACCTTTTTCAAGCACCTCTTCAAGAAATGTTCCGAATCTATTGTGCATGTATTGTGATTTAATATGTGGATTTGATATGATGTTGTGAACCTTCCATTGATAAAATTGACATGAATCATTAGGAGCTTTACCAGGCATTAGAGCATGCAAATTTGGCCATTTTATGTCAGTTGCACTAAGGGTGAAGAAGAATGTTAGTGTACCTTATTGATTGATCATATTTGTTAGTTCAACTCTAATTTGTTCCAATATGATCATGTTCCACATAATGAAGACCCAAAACTTGTGACCCGCTCACCAATTTTATCATTTGGCATGTCTTGCAATTGGTTGACAAGCTCATGTACTGTTGAAGGTAGTGTATCTTCCATATTTTTTTTGACAAAAACAAAGGAAATACTATTACTTTGATGACGCATAATTAGATTGTATATGCAGTATTGGAAGTGAGGATGTTGAGCAAATCTGTTGTCGTGATAGCGAATAAGGTGGAGTGCATATTCATGCATATCAACTTGATGAATTCATGGTTGTAATAACATTGTTGTACTTGTGGGAAACAAAGTTGGAAAAGCAATGGAAATAAAGCCTTCTATGTTGTACTCATTGATAGGGGACATTTCTATAGGGGGCAATCTATGGAAGGTGGTAGTGGGATATTTGGTATGTGTAACAACTGTCTAATTTCTTCAAATTCATTTCTAGCATTGCTTTGTGTTGAAATAAATGACGAGGATTCCAATTCATAGGGTTCAAATGAATTTGGTGGTTGATCTATAAAGGATAAGCTTTGCGGATGAGATGAAGTAGCATTGCTATTAAGATGTGGAATCAAAGGTGAAATGTCTGCTAAAACAAGTGGCAAAGAAGCTAATGCAACTGGGTTGATTTGTGCATCCTTGTAGTATGGGTCATTTTCCATTTTGAATTGAAGGGCAGCAAGAAAATTTGTTCAACTAACAAATAGTTCATATGGTTTGTTTGTAGAATTGAATTTTCGAACAATGAGTATGTCAATTTCTGATACTAAATGCGGTAGGTATGTCGCAATGTTGGAAATGTCTTGGGGGAAGCAAATAGTATGACCAGATTATTTATATTGACCATCATGAGCATGAGTGACTTGCAATATGAGATTAGCATGACTAATGAGCATCTCTTCAACCTGTGTAAGTACTGCAAGGACAAGTGGTTGCTTCCCCAGATCCATATTGTTATCCAATGAAAAGCGATGACCTTTTCGTTCTAGAATACAATGTGAACAAGTCTATGCCTCATGGAATGTTTTTGTTACAATACCATGGTAACATTCTTTGCAAATCAAACAGACATGCATATCAACTAGTTGGTCCATTTTTTTGTGAAATCGTTGATGTGCATCATTGAGCTGGTTGTTCAATGGATTTGGTACAGGAGATGGAAGTGAAGTTGAGTTGACAGGTTCTACAAGAGGATTTGAAGAAGACATATTGACACGCATATGGGAATCCCTATAAAGATGACGTTCTTTCTTGTTGTTTTTATCTATGTCTTGTGCATATAAAACTCTTCTTCGTGCATTGGCTTGTTCCTTGTCATGAGTTGGTATAATTCATATAAGATAATTGTAACCTTTTTAAACACCTAGAAGCTTTGATTGTTGGAAGAAACACATTTTGTACATGTATTAACTGGAAACTATGTGGATATAAAGCAGAAGAAAAAAAACAAACGCGAATTCATTACATAGGGGGTAGTAAGAATGTAGCTTAAAATAATATAATTGGAGTAAATTTTGTTTTTCAAGTTGTAATTTGATAATTGTAATAAAACGGAATTTTAGAAGAACAAAGTGTAGTGTGAGAAAGTATATATAAAAAAATAAGTTGATGTAATTATTGTTATGTACAAGGTAATCAAAAGTTGTCCCCAGAAATAAGAAAACAAAGTTGTGGATATTATAAAAAACATGATAGAAAAATAGTATTGTATTTAAAAACTACCATATAGGTTTTTTCACCAATTTGCATAAGAAATGGTGGGTGATAGCCTGTACATTTGAAGTATGAAACTGCAAGAAAGTGGTACTTCAACAGAGTAAAAAAAATACCATGCTACGGTTGAACAATGAAACAAGGAGTTAGAATTGAGAATTGAAAGCATTCATTATAAACAATGAAGTGTGGTTAAATACCAACTTGAAAAAGCGTATATATTTATGTGTCCATCTGAAATAGTCGTTTATGTGTTTTCAACCATGAAAATTACAACTTTTAGGTGTGCATCTCCACAGAAGGTCTCTATTTTAACTGAAAGAGTAAGAAGTAATTTTTTGTTGCAAATCCTCTGCACTATTTCATCAAGCGATGTTGTTTCAGTTGAGAGAAGACATAGATTTTTTGCAAAAATTCCCATGAGTTGGTTTGCAGCATCATCAAATTCTATCACACCATGAATGGATCTGGTAATATCTTCCAAGTCAACCTTTAGTATATATCGGTAGTCACATTCAAGAAACTCTCCATCACATTTAGCACAATGCTAGATGTTTCCAACTTTCTGAGCAATCTTTTTCATGCATTATATTTCGTCAACAAAAAAAGGGCATGCAAGGAAATAAAAGTCCTCCATGTTAACATTTGTGACGGTTTCTTTAAGAGAGTACCAAACAGCTTTTTTAGATGAATGAAGAGTTTGGAGGTCCTTGATGGTAGTGACTTTACAAGAATCAGAGTGAGAGGCATTGAACTTTCGGCTTAGCAACGAGGATGCTAAATGAAATCCATTTTCATGAAACCAATTTTGGACAATTGAAGTTTGTTCAATATCTGGGTTTATAAAAATAGTAGTGTTGGAAATAGTTTTAATAGTTTTTCCATTAAATTCTGTAACACGACCACCTTTGATTGCTACAACTAGAGGCATAGATAAACCGTGGAGGCTGGCAAGTTCGGATCCTTCAATTTGGAAATGGTCACCCCAAAGTGTTATGTCAATACTATTTCTTGACATGTCATGGAATCCAATAGTGCGCCTAACAGTCACAATGCCATATCATTTTCATATTGTGGATGATGGAGAAATTGAAATTACAAGGCCAACAAGTTCCACCATGGAATTGATAGGTATAGTTTGTATCTCATGAATAGATTTAAAGTTAAAGCAAAAAAAAGGTATTAATGGGTATTCATTTAAGCATGGTTGGATGGTTGAGGAGGAACCTAGGAACATCTCATTATGGATTTTCAAATGGTTGAAAATTGGATTGGATGCTTTCACTGTGCCATTTGATACTATGTACACTATTCCTATATGTACTTGTTCATACAAAGAGAGTGCCAATTCATTGAATGTAGATATATGTATTTCATTGTGTGAAGCATTAACAATGTCAAATCCAAATATTTTTCTAGACCCTTGTTGGTTTCCATATTTGTGTAGCTTTGTCTTGGCAATAACTCGACCTTGAATGTTCCATACTTTGCTAGAATAGGTCAGTGATGTGAATGGAATAGTTGATGCAGCCAAGGCAGGGTTATCATCTACTGAGCTAGGATACACTGGAACAAAGGAACAACTCGACGAGGGAGAAGGTATAGGTAAGTGGTAAGGTCCAGGATCACCAATAATCATTGCATCCATTGTGACAACCTCGAGTGCAAGCAATGCGATAGTCCTATGAGAAGAAGTATGTTAGAGTTGAATAGGATAAAAAAACATTGGATGCATTAACAAGGTGAAAATGATTAAATCGAAAAAGACAAAATGGAAATTATACATACGTTACAATATGTACAATGTTCTATGTACACTTGGTAAGTTTGATTATAGATCCTTCTTTGAGTTTTCCAATTTCTACAAGACTACTATATATAGTTGGAAGTAATATCTCATGCTTTTGAAGCTCGTATGAGATAGAAATTTGGAACTGAATAGATGACGAGTTCAGTTAGTTCCCTTGGTTTAACGAGGAGACTTGTACCAGTGGGAAAATGCTGACAGCACCATGCAGCAAGAGTTATATAGAATCTTCAGTTAGCATACTTTCCTTAGTGTGACTCAATTTTTTTCCTGTGAAATGAAAAAGGCCAAGAAACAATCACTCTGGAGATTGATTCTATGGTAGTTGTTCAAAATTTGCAATAAACATTAATAGATTAATTTGTATTGTATTTCAATTTTTCACTATAAATATTATAATTCTTAAATAATTTTGAAACTAAGAGGAGCACTATCAACAGTGATTTTTTTTTCAAACTTTGTGAGAAAATATGTACTTTCACTGTAAATATTGTAATTCTTAATTGTATTCATTTAGTCTTCTTAATATAGTAAATAGATTAATATATAATCCACTATCCTTCAACCCACACCCTACAAGTGTGGGCTGTGGGATGTGTGATACAAGATTACTAAATAATATTTCATTTACCATCCTCATCCCGCAGCCCACATCCTGCATTTTCCGAGGCGACAACGCGCAATCCTGGAAAATGCAGGTTGCGGGGTACGGGATTACTTAAAAATATTTCATTCACCACTCTCATCCCATAGCCCGCATCCTGCAATTTCCCAGGTGACAACAGGAAATCTCGCAAAATGTGGGTTGTGGGTTGGGGAAACACAGAAAAATAATCCTAAATCAAAGGCGTTTGTTGTTTGGAGCTTCAGAGTTGCCTTATTTAGTTGAACTAAAAAAAAGCAAGGATTATTTCCTTCTCTTTCATTCAAATAAAAAATAACAGCAAAACAAAGCAAGGGTGTTGAAACATCTCATAATTAGACTAAATGAATATTCAAAAAAATTCAGCAGGCTAAAGGAATACTTGCAAATTTAAAGAAATTGTAAACTGCAAAAGAAAATACATTAATAACTAATAATCAAACAAAGCAGCAATAACAACAAAACAAAATAGGGGGTAGACTAAAGGAATACCTGCAAATTTAAACAAACTGCAAACTGTGAAGTGTAAATGAAGCACACCAAAATAAATATGCGGTTACCTAAAGGTCTGTTTATATGTGCAAAGCAAAGGTGGTGCAACAACAAACGTGACAAATGCAGTATTCTAACATGTTTTTCAAGATCGCCATAAGCTAAGCAAAGATGAA
The DNA here is from genome assembly GCA_001517045.1 of Pseudotsuga menziesii. Lineage (NCBI taxonomy): Eukaryota > Viridiplantae > Streptophyta > Pinopsida > Pinales > Pinaceae > Pseudotsuga > Pseudotsuga menziesii. Next base: position 257,387 of record LPNX010779287.1, read on the forward strand.
TATATTGACCCATGTCAGAATCATATGACAAGCTTTCTTGCATTAATTGAGCAACAATGCATTGATGAAACATTAATGCAGTGGATAAAGGGACATGGGAAAACTGTATTGATTTTGATGAAGCACCAATAAAACGGAATCTTGGCCAAATTGTGAGCGTAAAGTCAAAAAACTCGTCCAGAATAGCGTCTGCTAAATCCAAAAAAATCGGTAAAGAGAAACTCTGTAATATCGTCGAGAATGAGTTTCCCGATTCGAGATAAATGAACTACAGGAAAGGACTGTAAAATATTGTAAAAAAAATCACCCGGAGCAATGGTTTAGGACAACAGATGAAAGAGTATAGAATACACGCAAACCATTTGTTAGGAAAACACAGTAAATTGAAACTGCAAAGAAAAACCCGCAACTGCCAACCAATCCATCAATCCATTCACCTGCAGCAACAACTGTAACACACAAGACAACAATGGTCTATGGGGAAGAAGTTCACGTATAGAGATGGAAAAATCAGGGACCCAAATAGAATGCATTAGCTAAACACCAACTCCAAAGATTGACCTGCAACTGCCAATAAATCCATCAATCCATTCACATGCAGGAACGACCGTAACATAGAGGACACCGGTGGTCTACGGGACAGAAGTTCGTGAATCCAAATTGCAGAATCAGGACCTGACTAAAACGGAGAGGAAAAAAATTCTCATTGATAAGCACAACAGTTGTCCATGATCAATTGGCTAATTCGACACGACACCTGCCAAACTGTGAATGGCCAGGAAGACGAGGAATCTTTGAGACTGCATCTCCATAGGGAAAACGCATTCAGCGTAAACATAGAATTTTTCTCCGAGAAAAATATATGTGTAGCCTATATGTAGGCTATCGGCCTATATTAATAGGGTATTCCCAAAAAATATATTGTTTCATATGCGACATAATCAAGAAGAGATGATGACTAGTTAGAGACAAATAAAAAAAATGTTTCATCCTCAGTGTCATTATAACTTTCCCCACAAAAGCAATTTTTTTTGTTTACAGAGAATCAAATGGAAAACCAAAATGCTAATACCTTGTCAACATGTCCTCTTCGAGCTTGAATCACTAAACTACCATGCAAAAATATATATAAATATGTATCATATATCTAGGAATACCATTAACATACAATTAATATACATACAAAGAGGAGGAAAATTCAAAAAGTAGTCGATAGTATGGTAAGATCATGGAAAGGGTTGGTGGAAGGGTTAGTACTTCAAGAATAGAGAAAATTTTAATGGAAGATTGATTGACAATATGTTAAAAGAATACATATTTGATAGTTTGAAACAAAAGTATTATAAGAATTAAAAAACCAATTAAAAACATATAAAAAAATTATGAATATAAATTGATGGATTCTTTCTTGCAATATGAAATCAATTGGTGGATTCCCATGGTTTGATACATCCATGTCCCTTATTTAATATTGCATGTTCCCTAGGGATCCCCTTGTATCTATCATTCAAATATCATTGATTGACGTGTCACTCTTCATGAATTGTATTTGGTTTACCAAATAATAAATTATGTTCCTCTTCTTGTTCTCTCTTCACTAGGTTTGGTTTATTCACTTGCAACATTTATTGGTTTCTCTTCCCATGCTAAAATAAAATGAACCGATTACATTGGGAGCATATATAAATTTAAAACACCAAGAATAAATTGAAATGAACAAATTATAGTATGGTATAAATAGGAATAGCGTGAGTGGAAGTGAAAATGTAAATTAGTAGGGTAATTGAATCCATAGAGAGGGGAGTGGAGAAATCATTCCATAGTTGCGAGAGGAACGTTATAGTAGAGATTTATCAAAATGCTATCCATATGAAACCATGATGATTGGAGGTTTTCCCCTTCACATGGACACATGGCCATGCAAATCTGCTAATGGGATCCATGTAGTTTATACAATGTAGTGATTTAAGTGGCTTAATTATGTACAAGATTAATTCAATGAACCATGTAAGGATCCCCACTGCGGAATATAGGAAAAAATCACAAGGAATACTTTATTGACATTAAGCACATCATTTTGATTACAATATATACATATTAATTGACCCTTGGATTTCATATTCCAAGAGGTCTCTTGGATTCTCGAGTGAATCTTGGTATCCCTTGCATGTTCATATTCCTCACATCAAGGATTAGGCTCCCAGAAATCCCCAATATGAAGGGTGTATATGAGTCCAAGAAAAGAAAGGAAGATGAATATATGGCACGAGAAATTGATGATTCCAAGTAGGTTAGCAGAAGATTGCACCAGCTTCTCCGAACTACATGATCTCTCTGAAGGAGTGGTTTGGCCTAACTACCAACTCTCAAACTTGGTGTGAAGGCTCAGAGGTTTTGTATAGAACTTGGCATGAAGGATCAAAGGTTCTCAAGAACAAGAAATAGGAGGTTGAATTCTTATACCGAATTGGTGGTTTCAAGCTGACCACGAACCATCTGGAGAGATGAAATAGAAAGTGAGCAGCTACAACTTGCTAAACATTTACAGGTTCACAATTTTTTTCCAAGAAAGTGAGTTAGAATATTGCACTAGATTCTTCTAAATGAAGGTTCTCTTGATACTGATGGTTTTAGGATAAACACCAACTCTAAAGATTAGTTAGACATACCTTTTCACATACTAGCTTATTATGACTAAGTTGATCTCGCTCACTTGTTTCCGACAGTATTTATCACCCCCTTGTGAGGAACAATGTGAGGACAGGAGAGTGTCAAAGTGTCACAACTAGACACAAAAATCATGAGTACTTTCGAAGAGAGGAGAGTTTCATGGTGTCAACTCTAGACATAAAACACAATAGTACTTTGGAAATTGTTATCTTCTTTTTGTGTGGCTACATTACTATATCTGGCCTCTGAAGCTGGTTGTGGCTCAAGATATGCATTCAAAACTTGAATCCTGACCTCATGTTCTCCCTTGTTACATGAAAGAGGAGGATTCTGGGAAAAAAATAATAGATAGGGTTTCTTACAACTCCACCCTATACAAATAATATTCAACATATTCAAATTAAAAAAATGAGGGGTGTCGGTCTTAGCTGAAATCGTACCCAAATTCAATGTTTTCTTCAGTTATGATGCTATACACAAACACACATGTATGTACCAAAAACATACTAGAACTTGAAAATAAACATAGTCTCAATTTACATTTATTACTATTGAATTGGAGGATTTTCTATACATAAGATGATGATCTACATTTGCAATCTTCTTCCTTTAGAGCAAGCTCCAAACTTGCTAATTTAAAATATGCAATTTTATTTCACAATGATAGTATTCAATTTAGGATATATCCATTATCCTCAAGGATTCAATACAAAATATTTTCTTATTAATTCTTTATATCTATGCATACAAGATGACCACTTTCATTTATGTAGTCTTCTAGGATGTAGTTTCAATTTTTACAAAAAAAAATTGAATAAATACTTTTACGAGAGCATGAAGGTTTTGAAACTAAATCTGAAATGTTCATAGAAGACTTGTCTAAATATGTAACAAATGTTAGAATAATCAACCCATAGTTACCTACCTTAGACATTAATTAAATCATTTTTGTCTTATTTACCTAGTCTCCTATATTCCACTCTATGCTAGTTGCCTTCTACATGTCATAGAAGTCAACAATTGTTAAAAATGATTCATGGAGCGCTTAGGAAACCTCTTGGAAACCATATTTAGCATGTCTGCTTTATTCTAGATCCTCCAAAGCGCATATCTACTTTTTCCGCAAAGCTTCCTGTTTTATTGAGAATTAAGGCAAAAGGGAAAGCAAGACTAGCTGTAGTTGACTTGTTTTTTTCCCACATCATCCTCCATCCTTTTCTCCTAATAAAAGCATGTATTAGTTTTATTTCCATCCCTTATTAGCTTTCCTACTTGAATTTGCTAACTCATGAGCCTCTAAGTGGATTTGGAAACTACTTTATGCACCTATGGGGGATTTGACTAGATTTAGTAAGCCTACTTTTTGACTATTTCGAATGGCATCCTTATGCATCCAAATATCTCATGTAATTATATATTTCAGTATCCTATGACTTCACAAGGTTGTCTATTGTACACTTATTCAATACATATTAGTGTTATGCTCCAATTTTAGTTTCCTTTGATGGTAATTTTGCATGTTTGATTAGCAATTTTGTGAGTGTAATTGTTCTATCACTTGGGTTCGATTTCCACATGGTATCAGAGCCTTTGTAGATCGATTTCTATAATTCCATATTGCTATTGCAGGTTTGACATCTTGACTGGGAGCATATTCTTCTTAGTGCAGGGCGTAGTTTCTGAGCTATGGACCAATCTCAGAAGATCAACTTGACTCCATTTAATTTCTTTGAATGGAAAATTGAGATGGAGATATTGTTGAGAGTGAAAGGTCTGTACAAGGTGACTATGGCAACTGAGGTAGAGCCTAATGTAGCTGTAGAGAAAATAAAATGGCACAACAGGAGGGATGAGGCCTATGGTCATTTGTGTTTGAGCATTTCAAGAGACCTCCTCTTCCATCTTAATGGATTGACATCACCTAACGAAGTGTGGGAGAATATTGTAGAGATTTTTGGTAATATATATGAGATGAGAGGACATCAAATCAAGAATGAATTGATCTCCTTCAGTCCCAGCAGCTTCGAATCCTTGCAACTCTACTTTTCCAAGTTTAAAGCCTGTGTTTTGCAGCTAAAGTAGTGTGGAATTGAAAAGAAGGAGAAACTACTTTTGGCCATACTCTCGAATCTTGGCCCTTACTATTCAGTGTTTGTTTCGACCTTCCATGCAACCAAGTTGACATCTTGAGCCTGGAAGATGCGTAAGCTTGCAGAGTTCATGGCATCCCTCACACAGGAACAAGATAAATTTGTGATGATGGGCACCATCAAACCTTCCAAAGACCAATATTTGGTTGCTGTAGATTTAAGGGTGGATTCAAAAGGAGAGAAGAAATATAAGAATCCACCTGAGCAAAAGAGATACAAGAACACGTCTCAAGAGGAGCCCCAAGGATCCAAGAATAACATACATAAGAAGAAGAAAAAAGGAGAAATTAGCAAGTGCACATACTGCAGTAAGGGCTATCATCCTAAGAGCTCCTGTATGAAGAAGCAAATTGACATGTTGACCCAACTCCTAAACAAGAATAACATCTCCCTTCCTGATCTCTCAAAGAAGCGGGAAGGAGGATCAAATTCAGAGGACAAAGAGAGAGTACATGCCTTGGTTGCTGGCACATCAATCTCACCTAGCTTCATCATAGACTCTAGAGCTTCTAGACCTATGGTTTTTACAAAGGAGGCATTCTCCACTCTTGACATGTTGAAAATTCCACCAATAGTTTTGGGAGATGACTCTCTCACTGACAGTTTGGGGAAAGGAAGGATTGATCTTGACCATGGTAAGTTCAATAATGTGTTGTATGTTCTAGGTCTTGCCTCTAATCTCTTGTTAGTGTATCAGATAACTCACACTAGGTCTCCAAAGAAGGTCATATTCTCCCCCGATGATGTTGAAATCACAGAGATTTCAAATGGTAAAGTCATAGCAAAAGGTGATGTTGATCACACTTCGAAGGTATACATGTTTTCCAATTTTATACCCTACTCAAACCCCTCTACTCTTTTGATTCATGCTAATGAGGAAATCAAGCTTTGGCATGAAATATTTTGCCATATTAACTATAATTATCTTTCTGATTTGAGTGAAAAATATATGGTCATAGGGTTACCAAATATTAAGTTTTCCAAGGGAGTCTGTCAAGGTTGTATCCTGGGAAAACACCCAGAGCACAAATTTGAGAGAGCTAGTCATGAGAGAACCTATGCACCTCCTGAGTTGATCCGCAATGATGTTTCTGGTCCATTTCCTCATATGTTCATGATTCAATCCAAATATGCACTTACCTTCATAGATGATTTTTCTCGGTATTGCTGGGTTTACTTCCTAAAGCATAAGTCTGAAGTTTTTGACCTCTTCAAATTCTTTAAGGCCTTGGTTGAAAACCGGTCTGGGAGGAGACTCAAGATCCTCAGATCTGACAATGGTGGTAAGTATGTCAAGTCTGAGTTCATTCAATATTGTAAAGATGTAGATGCAGCATTCAATCCCTTATATACCACAGCAAAATGGTGTTGCTGAGAGAAAAAACAGATCACTGAAAGCGATGCAACCTACATGATGGAGGCTAAGACTTTTGCACTAAATTTTTGGGATGAGGCTATAAAATGTGCATCCTACATCCAGAATAGGATGCCTCATAAAAATCTTGATGGTATGACTCCTTTCGAAGCTTGGAGTGGGCACAAGCCAGGTGTGACCCATTTTAGGATTTTTGGCTGAAAGGCTTGGGCTAGAATTCCAACTGAAAAGAGAAAGTATTTGCATCCCCAAAGCCAAGAGTGCCTATTTGTTGGGTATTCTGAAGATTGTACAAGCTGATCAACTTGATCACTAACAGAGCCTTCATTGAAAGAAGTGTTCAGTTCCAAGAAGAGCCTTTAGTAGCAGTTGAAGTTGGAGAGTCTTCTTCACCACCTGATCCATTGAATGTAAGTGGAGAGACAAACGAGTTTGCTGATTCTGACATGTCTGATAATAATGATTTAATTGCAGATTCTGAAAGTCCTATAAGACCAAAATGGGCAGCAAATACCATTCATGCAGCTGGGGAACTAGCTGGAAATCCTAGTGACCCTAGGAGGACTAGATCTCAATTTGAGAGTGCCATGTGTATGAAAGACCCTTTGTTTGGAAAGAAGTGCTATATAATGGTTGAATCATACCCATTGACATGAAAATATGTAGCACATGATCCAAGATGGAAAACAGCCATGAAAGAAGAATTCAGATCGCTCCAGAAGAACAACATTTGGGAACTGGTTGATCTTCCCCCAGGGACGAAGCTAGTTCAATGTAAGTGGTTCCTCAAGACTAATTTTTCTGATGATGGTTCACCGTTGAAATATAGGGAAATATTGGTATCCAAGGGCTACTCACAAGTACATCGTATTGAATACAATCAAACCATTGCACCAGTGGAAAAGATGGACTCCATAAGGCTAGCTTTAGCCATTGCATCTTCGAAGTAGTCGGAGGTACATCACATGGATGTGAAGTGTGATTTTATAAATGGAGATATCACTAAATATATCTACATGTATCAACCTCAAGGGTTTGTTTCTAATACATCTTTTGTGTGCAGGTTAAAGAAATCATTGTATGGGCTCAAGCAAGCCCCCAGGGCTTGGTATGCCAAGATTGATGGCTTTTTGTTGTCATTGAGTTTTGTTTGATGCAAGTCTGATCCTAATGTTTATTTGAATATGATTCATGATTATTTTATGATTATTGTCTTGTATGTGGATGACCTTCTGATTACAGGAAGTTCAAAGAAAGAGATTGCCTCCTTGAAGGATGCAATGAACCATGCATTTTCTATGACTGATTTGGGATTCTTGAGCCAATTCTTGGGTCTTGAAAATGCTCAATCCCAACATGGAATCAAAGTACATCAGTCCAATTATGCCTTATATTTGTTGAACAATTTAAACATGAAATATTGCAAGCTAAGCAAGACTCCCTTCCTTTCAGGAGTTGAGCTTGAAGAAGTAGGTTCTTCTCCTATGGTAAATAATACATTGTATAGGTAGTTGATTGGGTGTTTGCTTTACCTTACACACACTCGACCTGATCTATATTATGCAGTTAGTGTGTCTTCAAGATACATGGATCAGCCTCATGAGATCCATTGGAGAGAAGCCAAAAGTATCCTTAACTTTGTTCAATGAACAAGAACTCATGGGATATTCTACAAAGCTAAATCTAATCTTGATTTGATTGGGTTTACTGACAGTGATTGGGTAGCTAGCAACACAGATCGAAAGTCAACATCAAGATATGTGTTCATTCTTATAGAAGGACCAATCAGCTGATCAAGCAAGAAGCAGAGTGCCATAGCACTCTCATCTATAGAAGCAGAGTACAAGGGAGTTGTAAATGCAACAACTCAATGTTTGTGGTTGCAAGGAATACGTGATGAGTGTGGCTTCAAATCAGAGTTTTCAACTATTTTCTATTGTGATAATTAGAGAACCATTCGAATCTACAATGATCTAGTTCAGAGACAAAGAACCAAACACATTGAGATCAATATGCACTACATTAGACAGCTTGTGCATGATGGCACCATTCACCTGCTCTTCTGTGCATATTCAGAACAAGTAGGAGACATCTTCACCAAAGTTTTTGGTGAGAAGACATTCAGCAATCTCAAATCCCTAGCTAGGGATTGTTGATCATGCAGTGAAGCATGATTGATGACAAGATTTTCAAATTTTGTTTTACTGTCCATGTTTAAGGGAGGATTTTCCCCCTGGGTTTTTGCCTCTTTCCTTGGTTAAATGGACATGCAGTATGTAAAGGGTGACTAAGACTTGTTTCTAGGCCCTTTAGTTTTTTGATATTTACTAAAAAATTTAGGCTTAAGGGGTGGTGTTAGAATAATCAACCTATAGTTACCTACCTTAGACATTAATTAAATCATTTTTGACTTATTTGCCTAGTCTCCTATATTCCACTCTATGCTAGTTTCCTTCTACATGTCATAGAAGTCAACACTTGCTAAAACTAAGTCATGGAGTGCCTGGGAAACCTCCTGGAAACCATATTTAGCATGTCTGCTTTATTCCAGATCCTCCAAAGCACATATTTTCTTTTTCTGCAAAGCTTCCTGTTTTATTGAGAATTAAGGTAAAAGGGAAAGCAAGACTAGATGTAGTTGACTTGTTTTTTTCCCACATCATCCTCCATCATTTTCTCCTAATAAAAGAATGTATGAGTTTTCTTTCCATTTCTTATTATCTTTCCTACTTGACTTTTCTAATTCGTGAGCCTCGAAGTGGATTTGGAAACTGCTTTATGCACCTATGGGGGATTTGACTAGATTTAGTAAGCCTACTTTTTTACTATTTCGAATGGAACCCTTATGCATTCGAATCTCTCATATAATTATATTTTGCAGTAGCCTATGAATTCACAAGGTTGGCTATTTTACACTTATTCAATACAGATTAGTGTTATGCTCCAATTTCAGTCTCCTTTGATGGTAATTTTGCATGTTTGATTAGCAATTTTGTGAGTGTAATTGTTCCATCACTTGGGTTCAATTTCCACAACAAAAATGTTTCAATGTATGGGATTAATTCGTGTTGATGTATTTTTAACATCAGAATGTATTCACTTGTATATTTTATATATTGTATCCTGATGTGTCTATCAGGAAGTATTTGTAATGTAATTGAGTCATGTCATAGCCCGATGTTCCTATCGGGAGAATCAATAATGTAAGCAAGTCATGTAAAGTCATAGAGGGAAACCCTCCTTATTGTTCAAGGGTTAAAGTCCCCATAGTTTCGGGGCACTAGGGTTATTAGACTCTCCTAGAGAAGTCGGCCCTAGTAAGTTATTGTCAAGCAGGGAATTAGTATAAATAGAAAGCGAGCCTCTCTATTTATCACAAAGTCACTCACACTCAGTTGTAGCTCATGAGTGAGAGAGAAGAAGCTGGGATAAGAGAGAGAATAGTTGTTGGAGATCATCTTACTATCTTTGGGTTTTACTGCTTCCATTGGTGCTTACTCTATCTCTGAGGAAGTTACAGGGTTTTCTCCTTTATGGTTTCCCCGAGGAAAATATTTGTGGCCATTGTCTATTGTGATTGATTGATTTTGTTGCATGTTATTCTCTCAGACAAGATCCTAAGATAATAATGTCTAATTGATAAAAATCTAACATGGTATGAGAGCTAACCTGAGAAGAATACAATGAGCAGTTGTGGAAGCTAGGGCTTCTTACTTTTTGGGTCTCTCTCCACAATCCATTAGCAAAAGGAGGATAAGTTGAACCTCCACTAAAGGGTGCATCTTTCTGTCAAAGCAGAATTCGATTCTAAGCATTTTCAATTTTTGATCTATCACTACATTGGGAAATTAGGGATTTTGACTGAAGATGAATTTTTGAGTAAACCCGGGCTAGGATTACTCTCCTCCTCAAAATCGAAGTTTAGAGACAAGAATCAAGGTTTTTGGTTGGGTATAACTCCGGGAAAGTGAAACCCTAATCTTCCTTGGAACCAGAAAACCAGCACTACAAAAGATCAGGTCTAGATTCATTTTTCAGCTTCTCTAACTGGTAAGATCTAAATCCTTTGTATTTCCATTTGAGGTTCTCAGTTAATATGTCTCATCACACCAAGATTGATGAAAATATTAAGGGAGTTGATAACTTCCAAGACTAGAAGTATAGGATCTCCCTGGTCCTAGAAGAAAATGAGTTGGACTCTTACATCAGTGAAGAGGTTCCAGTTCTAGAGGGAGATGAGGTAAGACCTTACACAAAAGGAAATTGGTCATGGATAAGATTATTATTGCTGAATCAATCAAGGATCACCTCATACCATAGGTGTCCTCCCTAAAGACACCTAAAAAAATGTTTGATTCCTTGACTAAGTTATTTGAAGGGAAGAATATTAATCGAAAGATGACTTTGAGGAACAAGTTGAAGAATGTAAGGATCTAGAATTAGGAGACCATACACTCATACTTTACAAGGGTCTCCCAGATCAAAGAACAACTTGAATTAGTGGATGAAGAAGTGGAGAATGAACATATTATGATGACCACCTTGAATGGTCTCCCTAGGTCATGGGATTCTTTCATCCAAGGAATCTGTGCTAGAAAGAGGATAAACAAGTTTAGTAGGTTATGGGAAGAATGCTCACAAGAAGAAGCTCAAATAGTAGCTTGAGAAGAAAAGATGGGAAATGAAGATCAAGCTCTCATAGTACACTCCAAGAAAAGCAGAAGGGACAATCATCATCACCAAGGTAAGCATTCTCTGCAGAAAGATAACTCTATAAGATAAAAAAAAGTATCTATCCAAACTCAGATGCTATACATGTGATGAAAGATGACACTTTTCTATAAATTGTCCTGTGAATAAGAATGGTTCTAAAAAGAAGAAGAACCACAAAAGAAGACATCATGCTCACACTACAGAGGATGACGATCCTCCCAGGAAAATAGTCAAACAAGAAAGTGAAGAATTTCAAGTGATGAGGAATATGTTCTGATCTATGCCCTCATGGGAATTGTCACACATGAAAGCAAAGATTGGCTTATTGACAGTGGGGCTTCCAAGCACATGACTGGATTCAAGGAATATTTTGTGAAACTATCCGAACATAATTCACCCCATAAGGTAAAACTTGGGGATGACTACCAATATCCCATAAAAGGTAGTGGTGAATTGTCCTATAAGCTAGACACTGGAAAGTCTATGAAAATGAAGGATGTCTTGTTTGTACTGAGACTAACGAAGAATATTCTCTCCATATCGGTATTGTTACAACTGATTTTACCACACATGGTTGATCACACTTTTATGGCATTCCTTGTCCCTTTGCAGACTCTTTGGACCTCATAGACCATTATTGTACCTTTGATGTTTCCAATATCATCCCTAAAACACCTATTATTTGTTGTACGTGAATTTTAATCCCTTTCTCGCGTATATACGCATATATTACCCTTAAACCCACGTACATCGGGAAGTGTGCATAAGTCCAAATATTTTTCGAGTTTTCCTTGATGTGGATCTGAGTCGCTTGTCTCTTAGCCTTCCATATGCCTCGATATTGACCGTATTTGACCTTCCACTACCCCATTGAAGCACTATATAAGGAACCCCTTGGATACATTGAAGAGGAGGAATTGAAGAGCAAGAAAACTATAGTCCATTGTTGTCGTAGCTTGCTTGTACTTGAGTCGGCATCCCTTTGTCCCTTGGAGCACTTTGTGTTCTTCCAAATATTTCCTTTGTTTGTGAGCTTGCTATCGAGAGATGGAGGATTGAGGTGGTGGAGTCCTAGGTGGAGGATTCGGTTTCTCTAGTTCACAGACGTGCCGAAAGAGGTTGTCACTTATGTAATCTCTGATTTTATTAATAGAAATATATTTTCCTGTCCAATGATGTGCATTTAAATGAATATTGAATCAACAGATGCGTTTAATTGCTTATGCATTATTGATTATATATTGTAGAGTAGGCCTAACAATATATTATATAGCATGCTTTCCTTGTTTACTATTGTTGAGAGTAAATTGCTAAAGCAAGCGGGATTGGAAAAAGCTCAATGGGGATATACTTCAACCATCCGGAATAAGGTATGATTCGAGATACTTTAGTGTTAGATGTTTTATTTCTCTTGCATATTGGGAAGGGATTGATTTTTGTGGTTTCTCTGTCTGTTGTGGTAAACCCCAAGCCATAGGAAGTTTTCTCTGTAACAAAATTGGTGACCATACTGGGGAGGTTCCTAGTTGTTTTTCTTTGGGGGGTTTTGACATTCAATGTGCTTATATTGCTTTGATTTCTCTGTTTCTATGTCGGGTCTGGCGGCATGATTGCCCAGTAGTGTGTTGTAAGAGTAAATTTTGTCTCAGCTCGTCCATTTACCTTATTTTTATATATTTTTCTTCCTATACGTGGGTTTTTATTTCACAGTCGCGTGTACACACGGGTTCTCCTAGAATAATTGTGTATGTACGCAAGTTTACTGATAAAATTCACGTATACCCTGATTTTTTGCTTTTTTGGGAAGATTGAGTGTTTCTAGGTGAGTTTGGATGATTGTTGAGTCTTCTTTGATGCGTCTGGAGTCTGTATCTCCCCTCTGTTTTTGACCAGAGACTCTTTTTTATTTGATTTTTGAAAATGTTATTGCCATTTAATTTTCTTTTTTGTTTTTGTTTTGAGATTAGTGCATTAGGTCTCTTTTACCTTATTATTTTGCTTGGCTACTATCTGTGAGTGGTTATAGAGTCTGAGGGTGGTAGATTCATATTTTTGCTTTTTATCTCATTTCATTCAAAAATACAAAAACATTTTCCTTTTTGCATAGTTATGAATTATTTGCATTTTGCATTAGCATGATACTTGCATTAGGTTTGCTTGGTGAATATTATGTTGAATTTTCATATGCTAAGCTAGATCATTAGTATTTCATTTAAATTTCATAACAAAAGCATATAAACAGGATCACTGAAAGATAGACAAGCACAACCATAAAAAAAAGAACACAAAGATTTATCCTGGGAAAACCCTAAAGGGAAAAACCCAGCAAAATCTTCCTCAATATAGATGCCCCAAAATATAAAAGGTAAAATCAAAAGGGAGATCAAACACTTGTCCTCCTCCTTCTCTAGCTACTTCTCTTTCCTCCACTAATGCGCTACACGAGTGAGAGTGTGTGTTCCAAATGAGGAGCACCACACCTCTATTTATATTCATCCCTTCAATTTAATAAGTAAATCCGACATGTGGGCTCGAGTTAATCATGTAGGCTCAAGTTACACATGTAGGCTCACATAACCACACTAGGGTGCTAATGACCCACCTTTACTATTAGAGGGGACTACGCCATGACTCTTATTAGTTCTTCCAATTAGAAGCATCGGGGTACAAATTAGTTCTATCCCATTGAACTACCATCGACATCGAAAGGGGTGCATGTCACTGCAAATATCATGCCTCACCTACAAAATATGCAGTACAATGATCATGACATTCTCACATATACATAATGTACCTCAGAGTCGTACGAGCAGTAAATGCTTGGAAAAGGAGGATCGATTGTTAGAGTACTACAACAATGGGCTATAGGGTTGCAATGGTCATGATTGTTGGGCATCACCCACATGCCACATTTCAGACATGGGGCGGAAGTGAATGCATGTGTAAAGAAGTTGTTACCCTTTTTTCATGGAGGGTACCTTTGGCTAGATACAAAGGTAACTGTCACAATCAAAATAATATCACATATCACCGGATTGCCAATAGAGGGTTTCGACCCATCGTAGTATTTCAGAGGCAAAGATAATGATAAAAGGTTGGTTGTGAAGCTCAAGAAGAAATATGACGTAATTAGGTTCAAACAGGAATATGTCATAAAAACAATGAATGACAAAGCAGTTCGAGTCACCACAAATTTGTTGGCAGTTAAGATTGTGAGGAGAATCTGACTGAACTAGTGCACGTCAGGAGTAATTTCATGCATAGAGCAGTGCACAGAAGGAGTTCAAATGAATTGGTCTTTGTTCCTGTTGAATCAACTCACAAAGGATGCCTTGCTGGTGCAAGAGGGAAAGATTCCATTTACCTACTCATGGAACTTGATATTGATATCACTTTTGGGTTTGATGGAACCAAAATTTTACCAGGGAATGGACATGGAGGCAGTCAAAACATGCAGGGGAGCACACGATCAAAACCTATGGTGGGTAGACATTAAGGAGTGACATATTGACTGCGCCATCCAATTTTATTTATATTTGGATGGACTTCAAGAAGCGGCTAATAAAGTCCCACACCTCACAAAGGAGGCTACGGAAAAGTATAGATGGGTGGCACAATTCGCACTAGGACCACATGCAATCCACATCCAAGAAAGACGTGACGTTGATAACCAAAAGATAACAAAATCATACAAGATGGAAGGAGAGGAATTGGACACCATTATTGATGAATGGCCTACATAATGGAAGGTTCTAGTTCGTGTTGATGACTTATCAGTCATTGAAGTGAGAGTACCACCAATCATTCTCACCGATTAAGATCAGGAGAAAGCGAAGATCTCCGAGGAGGAGTCATAAGAGTAATCATTCGCAACTCCGACAGATTTGGAGCTGGATAGGAAACAAGAATCAGGGTGGATAAGAGAATATTTGAAGAAGGAAAAGTAAGCAACGCCCCAAAGATAGCCATAGATCAGGTAATTCGGATACTGGTCATGATTACTACTGTGACCAGTACAAGTCAAGCATAAGTGAAGCATCATACATAGTACTTTCACGAATTCAAGGGATTGTTGCAATCCATGACGAATGCTATACTGGAGAAGATACCACAAACGAACGTGCATGAGAAATGGCAGCAGAAATTAGTACTTGCAAAAGGAAATGGCTTGTGCATATTCCACTGCGGACACTCACAGTCGAAAGAAATGATGTCTATTAGACCATGCATCAGTTCGACGTGATCAACCTCAACGTAAATGAGCTACCAACGCATATGCTTACACCACTAGAGAAGGTCGTAAGTCAAGAGATCACGAACCGAGATGAAATTGTGCATGATCATCTAGCCAAGACGTATTAACAGATATCACAAGAAAAAGAGGGGATAAAGAACATGAAAACAATGCAAGGGAAAGAGGTGATTTCCAAAGCAAAGGTCTTTGATGATAAATAACGACTTGAGAGGTCCATTTCAATCGGATGTGAACAAATTCTAGAAATCACTACAAATATGTTTGCAGAAGCCAAGATAGTGTGACTAGGGAAAATAGTCACCAATTGAAGAAGGAAAATGAGGAGTTGCAAGAATGCACAGTCCCAAGCACACAACCTGAAGATATAGTAGAGCGTCGAAGAAAAATAGAAGAGACAACAATGCAACTAAAGTATTTGGAGAAGGAATCCAACTCCATTGCCAAAGAAATGACGCAGTTTTGGATGCGAGTCATTCATGATGACCATCAACAACAATTAAGTGCACAGATCCATGAGCCAGAGGAACAACTGACAGCAATGTGGGGATCATTGAGAACGTTGGCCCCAATTGTGCAAGTGACCAAATCAGTAGAAATGAAAGCGCTACAGCAAAGGGTCACCAAGGAGAGAGAATGACATCAATGAATGATGATGCAGCTAGATCAATTCTAAGAGGGCATAGAGCAATTAGAACTAAAAGAGATGGAAATACTTGCGACCACACAAGAATCAAGAAACAAAGTGTCGCAAGAATTAGAATAACATCCAGCATAGCATGAGGTCGAGGAATGCATCATCCTGAGCGCAAAGCCCAAAGAAGAGGTCGAGCAGATGCATAGATAACATGATGAATTGAAGGATAAGTTGAATAACCATTTTTTCCCAGTTGTTGTGGCTCGAGGATGAGCCACAAGTTTGTGTTGGGGGCATGATGGGAGGGCATCAAGTTCACAAAACATGGAAAGAAAGATAGCAACAAGTGTCAAAGTTGATTGTGCAAGAGGAAGTTACCAATAAGTATGGCCAACTTGGTCAGAAGTAGTTAGAATTTTGGTCCAAGTTAGTTAGGAAATTGACTTATGTGGACCTTTTTTTAAAAGGCGCAAGCCTATAAATAAAATTAGGACTGTAGTAATGGATTATTTTTAATGGAATTCAAGTGACCTGTGAGTTATTTTGTGATCTGTCAACAAGCAATATTTCTATGGATGAGTACGGTTTTGGTCTTAGGCTTTCGACCATGGATGTATTCTGACCTGTGAAGCTAATATTAGATGAATGTTGATGGAAAATCTATTTTGTGTTTGTTAGTGATGCGATCTATGATGTTTCTGAATCTTACGTTTTTTATCTCTGCGCTTAATTGATGTGATCTATATGATTAAAATGTTGCGATCTATATGATTGAATGATGTGTTGCCCCTCTATTTGATGAAATGTTCTTCTTATCTGGATGATGCGAAGTGTTGAATGAATACATATATGTCGACATATTTGTTAATTTAATTTGAATCATGGTTACTACGACACGAGAAATTATTGTGAATGACGATAAATAGATGGGATAAGTAACATAGTGAACCTTCTAGGCCCACAAACCGCATTACGACTGAGTAAGATTATATGCATAAGTCCCATTCCTCTCTACGGAAACGTGTTTCCTGCATCCCTCCCTCAAACATCTTAGGTGAGACTGCATCTGCTTCAAAGGTGTTGCTAGACATGGTAAAACCAGTTCGGGTCCATGTTTAGGGAGATTCCATCAGATGGTGTCGACAGTGAGTAAACCCCTATCAACTGAATTGCGGCAATAGTGCCTAACATCACAAATTCCTTTTACTCATACAAATTGCATGCACATTTTAGATATTAAAAAGTGCACTCATTTTGTAAATCTGATTTGTGCACCCGTTTTTTATGACCTCAAGTCAAGGGAGAAGTGAAATTTGAATTTAAAAGGAGTGTGCTATGTTCCTACAACCTAAATGAATCCTCCTCAAATGTTGGTGTACCATACATATTCCTATGTGTTTGATTCGATGTTATCTCTAGATTAACCAACCATATGCTATGGAATATGATAAACCATAGCTAATTGGGTATTTCATCTATTTTCTCAACATGCCCATGTTTTACCACTCATTATAGTATGCTACACACAATAACTTTTTATGAAATTTTAGACATGGCACTTTTTTTGGAGATTTCAAATATGTAATTAAAAGAGTATTATATTTTTCTATTTTCTTCCCTATTTTTCTTTTGTTGTAACTCCTTAACTTAAAAACGCACTATTAGTGTTTCTTCCATGACGTTTTCATTTCTCAGGCATTTAAGAAAAAATGTATGCTGCACTACTTGACATCAACCACTACGTTCTATAAAAGAGACCATTTCATGGTCATTGCATTAAGACCTTCAAAAGTTGCACCCACACTTGATATAACCTTTTTGAGGTTTGATCACTTAGATAATTTTTAAAAAATGCTAAATTTATTTGGAAAAAATAGTGCAACACTAGTATTATTTCTTCTCTATATGTGTATCATGTTTTGTAGGCTAATTCCATAATTTAGGCACTATGTTGCATGCACATAGACATGCATATATCTATCAAACTTGAGATAGTTATAGCTATTTTTAATAGATAAAATTTATGTATTCAAAAATATGATTCAACTTCTTACATTTCATCTTTTTTACTCAAAGAAAGACTTATTGTGTACAATTTTCTATTGCACTATCTAGTCAAAAAAGATCTTGCACAAGCCCATTTCTAAGTTATTACTTTAAGGAAAATAATATTTCTTACTACAATTTTTATACAATATATTTAAAAATAATTTCTATTTTTTTTTTCCAATTTTGATCATAAAAATGATTAACTGAACACAATATTTCAAACCAAATAAATTTTAAAATATATACAATTTTCAATATAAAAAACTTTTAAATATATTATTTTTATGTAAATGTTTAAAACAGGTATTATCTAGCTACAATTATGAAGTAAATATTAAACAATGAAGTAAATGACCATTGGATATAGCTAGGATGGTTGTGACTCTTAATTATTACTCTCTTCACCCAAGTTCAATTATTATAAGTGATATGATGTTCTTATCATCCCATGTGATGCTTGACTAATAATTAAGGCTTCCGTGTAATGATTAAGTAGGCCAAAATTATAAACTAAATATAAAAAAATGTTAAAAATCAATATTTTAAATTACGTTTAAAATATGTTGCATGCGATAATTAATTAGTAATATATATGAAAATCATACATACAACATTTTTAGTAAAACAATTTTTTTATTAGAAAAAATATTGATAAAAAGAAAAGAAAGAACACCATATAAAAAATAAAATAAAATAAAACTATTTAAATGTTGACAGTTTATCCACACAACGCGAGACCAAGGATTATTAAAAGGATAAAATTTGTGCAAATATTTTTATCACCCTTTTATTTATTTTAGATGACGTGGTTTTATTTGGTAGGGGATTTGTGGTAGAGTCGGAATATTTTGTTGATATTATTAACTTATTCCGTGCTAGATGACGTGGTTTTATTTGGTAGGGGATTTGTGGTATAGTCGGAATATTTTGTTGATATTATTAACTTATTCCGTGCAACAACATGGATGCAGGTCAGTATCTTTAAGTCGGATTTTATTTTACATAATGCAGATGATATTTCTTGATGATAGATTTATGTTTTCCACCCATGTCATATTAGTGGGTTCATAGAAGGCTTTAAATATTGGATATTTTTTGAAACCAAATGGCTACCAGGTAAATGAATTGCGTTGGCTGGTAAAAATGTTTTATAAGAGGATTGGGAATTGGACTGACAGATTGTTGTTTTTGGGTCAAGCTGACCTTGGTTAAAGAAGTTGTTATTGGAATTGGTTAAAGAAGTTTTTATTGGAATTCCAGTATATTGGTTTTTTGGGCTCACATTCATAAAAAAATTTGAAAATGGTTAAGAGACTTATTTTTTATTTTTTATTGGTTAGTTTTCGTGAAGAATAAAAAATCAACCTTGCAAGTTGAGAGAGAATTTCCATACTTAAATATAAATATCTGGGAAGATGGGATATCAAAAATTTCGATTGGTTCAACACTTCTCTTAGCATTAAGAGTATGTGGAGGGGCCTTTTTAGGAAACGACTTTGGTGTGACGTTATTGATGGTTAATATTTGAAGGGGAATATATCACAGTGGATAATGGATCCAAACAAAAACATAAGGAATGTTTCAAACTTCTTGTGTGGGTTTATTAGAGAGAGAATTTCCATACTTAAATATAAATATCTGGGAAGATGGGATATCAAAAATTTCGATTGGTTCAACACTTCTCTTAGCATTAAGAGTATGTGGAGGGGCCTTTTTAGGAAACGACTTTGGTGTGACGTTATTGATGGTTAATATTTGAAGGGGATTATATCACAGTGGATAATGGATCCAAACAAAAACATAAGGAATGTTTCAAACTTCTTGTGTGGGTTTATTAGGGATTTTTCATGGATCAGTAATGGCTTATCTAGAAGGTAGAGCCGAGAACAAACATATTTTTATTGGGATTGACCAAATCATTGGGAAATGGGATATTTACATATTTGTTTTTATATCTTTTGGTGTATCTTTCAGAGTTAGAATTTCTTACACTTGCACATAGGTTTGGAATTTCAAATCTACTATGCCTGTTAAATGGAGATTTGATGACGGTTTTGGATTTTTCATGCCTTTCACTATAAGTTTCATACAAATTTATGGCTTTCAAATTCATTTAGATTTTTATATGAAATTTCAATAGTAAATGTTATTAAAAATATAAATAAAATAAATACACCAAAACAAGCATACATAATAATAAATATCTCAAATGTATTTTGTATTATCAAAGAACTTTTTTTACAATAGTTATGAAAATTTACCTTATACATAATTATATGTATCTCAAGAGTTATAAGATCATGACTGTTCAACCTTGAACATGATGTGGACAAAATCTAGAAACTCTAGTTTGTGTTATGGTTATGCTCATATTTTACACAGAGATGTCTCTCAAATGCACATGGGACCCTTTATGTGGCACAAATTGTGAATGTGTAACCAAAAAAATGTAATGTAGCCTACTTATCCAACACTATTTCTAGGCTATAGTTATAGCCTATAAGTGTAATTCTAAAGTGAAGGAAATTTTTCAAACATTGTCCTTTAGAATTATGAACTCCCTAAACAATTAATGAATTTGGGTGTTTTTTTTCAAACTTCGATGCAGCTTTCTCTGTCTAGTATTAAAGTTTGGTAATGGTTAGTTTCATTACCAGTCCATGTTTTAGTATATTTTAATAGATGGTTGATTAAATAGTGAAGTTCAAGTTTTCGATCTTCCACAAACTACATTTACCTTTACTAATTGTCAAAACCCCAAAATTTCCGAAAAATTTAAAATTTTCAAAATACAGATAAATTTCATAAATGCAGTCTACTAATTATTTAATTAGTTAAATGTTAATAAATTCATTATCTGAGTTATCTATTTGATTATGTTTATCTTATAGGACAATTTCTTTTTCAGTTTACTGACTTGATTTTCTTTGCGACCACAAGGTGGGACTGTCATGAAATTTTGGGCTTACTTAGCTTTCGAGCTAATGCAGAAAGTTTTCTTGTGCTTACAGACATACAGGTAAGAAGTTCGAGTGCTACTTGTCGTTAATTCTAAAGCAATCTAATATAAGTTCGTCGCACAATAATAACTTAGTTAAGAATATAATTGCTAATCAATTTCCAAAGCTTATCGAGGTAAAATCATTTAAAATGTCCTCCTTTTAAGATGCTAAGGAATGAGATTCAATTATGTTAGTAATGGCTACAGCTTCCTTCTTCTTATTAGATGTAAATTTATAGTACTTAATGTTTATTTAACTATTAGATGTCTATCATAGTCGTCATGTGTAAAAATGCCTTAAATATTTTTTTAGAAGCAGAGTAAGAATGGCAGAGTTATTAAGTCATCGAAAAGTTACTTATTGTCAAACTTGATAGTTATTAAAATGCTTAACACTTTTGTCTATCAACTTGAGGGTTTACATGACAAATACTCCATAACACAACTAGAGCTATTCTCATAAGATGGATATCTTATTGTGAACAGGTTTTATACAAATCCTTTCATAGATATAAAAGGGGCGTGTCCTTAATGGACTATAAGGATTGAAAGAATGCACAACATAATAGTTTTATGGCCTAACTATTTTATGTTGAAAAAATCGTTTGTTAAAGAGATTGTGGCTTAACCCTTGTCATATTACAATCTATTGGTTAATGAACATCTATTTTAAGCAATACATTCATCAAAATAGACGTTATTACTTGCTTTGGTATCTTATTACCAAACTTTACTATTTTATTAAATACAACAAAACCATTGAGGTTAATATTTAACAATAGAATATTTGCCATCGGTTGATTCTATAAACCTCCTTTACTTTCTTTTATGAGCTTGGGTAAGTATTAATTCTACCCTTGCTATGTTGAAAATATTTGGTTGAATGCACAATTGTTAAATTAATAATCTCAACAATTAATCGTTATTAATTCCTCTTATACCTTATAACACGGTTTGACTATGATCAAGGTTATGATTATTTGAATATGAGTATACCATAATGTATTTTGTTGAGTCATAAGTTATCCACGCCGATGATAAGCTTTGTAACAAAGTTTATATAGTAATGATTCTTTGTTATCATGCAACGTAATTATAGGTTGACTTTGGAGCTAAAGACTATGGTTGATCTTTCGATTCTCAAATGATTGGAAGAATGATCGCGAGGGAAAATGATCGCGGGGACAATAGACTTAAACCCACAATATGCAAATTATTTGCTGATTAAAGTGGCATTGTTTTGGCCAAGTGTTGCACAGTTAAAAGCACTACTCCGAACCCTAGTTTGTGATCCTCTCCGTCGCCTTCAGGCCCTCTGGCCGCTCTGCTACCATGCTTGTCTGCACTGTCTCTTACCTTTGATGTCAGCAGTTTTCCTGCTTGCTGCTCCTCCTCGTTAGCTCGTCCTGAGAGTTTAATGAATAAGTGTTGTCACAAATATGTTTGTCGCTTGGTATAAGATAGTGGTACTATCTCTAGGGTTTCTCCGTCACAGCTCGCTCAATCAATGACTGTAAAAGGCTCCTTCCTCTTTGGTTTGATAGCGAGAATCGAGGTCTTGCTTCCCTAGGTTACTGGAGGCATATGGTTTACAGTATGTAATTTTTTTGTTGAAGATGGTTGCGGCCCAAGCATTTACGCTTTCTTGGCTAGTTACTTAGACCCCCATCGCCGTCGGTTGCTTACCCTGCTGGTAAACTCCTTTCTGGCTTGAAATGAAAGGTGTGCTTCTCCTTGTGTTGATAGTTGTTCTGCTGTTCATGGGTGGTCGTGTTTTAGTAAAAGTTTAAGGTAAGATACATTATCAACCCTCCCTTTAAACTTTGCAGTTTTTAATTTAATACCCGAATATTATTTTTGTATATTAGATTTAACACTATCGTGTTTCTTATTCACAGGTGCTGGCCTGTCTCCCTTTGTGCGGTTGATGTGAGGATGAGGTAGCAGTTGTTGGTTCACGGTAAGCCTGGTTTAACCATGCCATTTCCTCCCTTTTTGGTCCCTTTGGGACATTTGTGGGTTGGTGTGTCGAGGCCTGCAATCCTTGCGATTTTGGTTTACCCTGTTACTTGGTTTGTTTCTTTTAGTGGATGATGAGACCCTTGCGTTATGCGGGGTGCTCTGGCTCCGGTCGTGACTATAATCTTTGGTTTTATTTCTGATTACTGTGTATATATAAGTAGTGGAAAGGCTATAAAAGCCTCACTCTATGAATTTTGTTAAGGCCGTGAGTACATACGCTTCAGTTTGTTGACTCTGATGTATATTTTGATATTCGTAGGGTATTACCCTAACTCGGCGATATAAAAAGTGTTTACAGTTTTCTTGGAAATTATCTTTATTTAATAATGTACTTCTACAAATTATGGGGTTATTACTTATGTGGTACAATGTTTGGTTAATCTCGGCAAAGCGAGCATACTGTCTCTTTGTTGGTTAATTCCTATGTGTTAAAGTACGTGATATTTACCCCGTAATATGTTTAAATTTACTTGTTAGGTTTTCTGTACATTATGTTGTATTAACTTTCTTTATTTAAAAGAAATATGAATGTTTTTATATAATTGTTACCCTTCAGACTAAAATGACTTTATGTTTTTAATGAAGTAATTATGTATCTGTACAGCTTTTGAGTACATAAATTATATTCAGTTTACTCTTTACTAAAATGGGATACAACATTTCTTTATCTTCATATTAATACTGTTCTTATTAATATATATTTATTAGCTTGGTTCTTTGTTTATTTATAATCATAGAGTATGATAGTATTTTATTATTGTGTTCTTATACTTACTGTACTAAATAATTTATAGAAGTACTCTCTGTATTCTATATTAACTTGCTTCTGTTACAAAGTTAATATTTGTAAAATAAAAGAATAAGAACTAACTAAGTTCTACGTTTGTTGACATCTTAAGAAGAATAAGTTAGTAGTTGCAGAATTTTTTTTATGCTTAACTAGATGGAACATAATGAATGAATAACTTACATTACTATCCATAAGTAAGTTCTGATACCAACTAGATTATCTGTAGCAGTAAATCAAGATTCTAGCTATTCTTCCTTTTAATTTGATTATTATACATGCAGTAGTTAACTAGCCTAAACTGAAAAGAAGTAAACTGTAAAGTTATAAAGTATTTTTTTATTTAGCTTAACCCTACTTCTAGTTTAACTATTATACTCTTTTCTTGAATCCAAAATAAGAAATAAGATTACTGAAGGTAAATACTGTATCAAAAACTGTTTTATCTACCTACACATACTACTATCAGTAGATTAATATAGCTTCCTTCTCAATTTCTAATAAACTGACAGTCTCAGTCTAGAATTAATACTACACCTGGTACAAAAGAGATTTCTTCTAATAACAAAATAAAAGGAAACATTGTATTGTTTAACTAACATTTTAATCTACATTTGCATCATATCATCTTCATTTATATAATTTCACCACCTATAGTGGAGTACGATCTGGATCACTCTAGATGAGTAAAAACACAGGTGGGGTTTTTGTTTCTCATCAAATGATTCTATTACTAACAAACTAAGAACAACTTCCTTACTAAACCATCTAAGTCTTTACATCATAAAATGCAAACATATCATTCAATCATACATAGATATTCAAAACAAGAATAATAGATGGCAGAACCTGTTCTTAAGCTTGGACGACAATAGCAATGGGAAGCCCTTCCTCCCTACCAACTCCTGGAGAGCACTCAAATAGCGACTGCTCAGGACCCCCCAGCTTTCTCTGGTCTCCCTGGCTGGAACTAGGTGTAGCAATAATCAAGTACCAGTCTTAAAACTCAATACCAATCCTGAACTTATCAGTAAATTATCTCAGCTAGAAAGCTGTATCAGAACAAGTTACTACAGATTATCTCTGAAAACACCTTCCTGATAGTTTTTCCCTTTTCCCCAATGAATTCCTTGAAGTGCATTCCTCCTGAATGATTTTTCTCCTGGAAAATATCTAAGCAACCTCAGCTCTATTCATTGGGTACTTTTAAAAGATTACCTAGGTATTTCTGGGTTAGTTGCCATTTATTGAGCCAGCTGCTCTGATCCCACTTTCTTGGGTGATCATGACCCCAAATATAGGGAAGTTGCCATCTGCAACATAGGAAGTGTTTGAGGATGCTGCCACTTGTATTTTTCTGTCCACCTAGTTCCCTCCATCAGTTTGACCAGTAACACTCTTATTAATAGCTCTCCCAAGCTGTTGTCTCCACTTTTATTTATTAAAAATAAAATATTCAATATTACATTCCACTTCTTTTGACTCTGCTGAGTCATCAGTTCCTACTTAGCATTAAATTTAACATAATTTTTTAGGAAATCAAATTAAAACAATTAACATTATTTTACGAAATTGGGGTATGTGACATACACACCCCCTTAAAATGTAACATCGTCCTCAATGTTACTTATTCTTCATCCTTTGTAGTCTCCTGGAACAAATTCGGGTATGCCTCCTACATCTTACTTTCTAGTTCCTAGGTGGCCTCTTTAGGACTAAGGTGCTTCCATTGCACCTTCACCTGTCCAATGGTGCGGTTCCTTAGAGTAATTTCCCTCCTCCCGAGGATACTATCCAATTCCACCAGAATTTATCCTTCTGGTTCCACCTGTAGAACATTCCAATCAACCACATGAGTAGAATCATGAACATATTTCTTCAAAACAGAGATATGAAAAACATTATGTACTTTCAAGTTAGGTGGTAATGCTAACTGATATGCAACTTGTCCAATTCTAGATAAAATTTCAAATGGACCACAGTAATGTGGTGCTAGATTTGCACAACTCCCCAGTCTTAGAGAGGTTTTCTTTGCCCTTACCTTTATAAATACATGCTCACCTACCTGGAACTCCTTGGGAGTTCTTTTCAAGTCTGCTTGGCTCTTTTGCTGATCCTGTGCAACCTTCAAATTTTCCTGCACTTGTTTCACAATTTCCTCCATTTCCTTCAACAATTATGGTCCTAACACCAATCTATCTACTGGATTATTCCGGGATATAGGAGTGTTGTATTTACATCCATATAAAATTTCAAATGGTCTAAATTTAGCTGATGACTAATAGTTATTATTATATGCAAACTCTGGTAGATGTAAGTAGTCTTCCCACTTACCTGGCTGATCTTTAACATACATCCTTAATAAATCCTCCAGCACCTGATTCACTCTTTCCGTATTTCCATCTGTTTGAGGATGGAAGGAGGTACTAAAATTTAATGTTGTATTTAATCCCTTAAACAAGGACTTCCAAAAATTTACTGTGAATTTAGGATCCCTATTTGAAATTATAACCTTCGGTACTCCATTTAACCGAAAAATCTGCTTTAAGAAGATGTCAGCTATATTGGCAACCTTATAAGTAGTTTTGACAGGAATAAAATGTGCTTCCTTGCTCAACTTGTCAACTACCACCATAATAGAGTCATTTTTATTTTGATTTCTGGGTTGTCTAGTAATAAAATCTAAGCTAATCACTTCAAATTTCCAGCTAGGAATAGGTAAAGGTTGTCGCAAACCAACTGGATGTTGGTGTTCGGTTTTCACTTGTTGACAATCTAAACACCTAGCAATGGATTCAGCTAATTCAGATTTCATATCAGGCCAAAAATATTCTTTCCTTAGCATGGTTACAGTCTTTTGATAACCTGGGTGTCCTGAATATGGTGTTTTATCGACTTCGTATAGAATTAACAACTTAACTTTAGGCACATTAGGCACATACAGTTTATCTTTAAATAATAAAAATCCATTTTCATTTAAACTATAACTTTTTATTAAGCTTTCTGTAGGTTCTTCTTTAGCTGTAATTTGCAATTTCTGATAAATTTCATCTTGTTTTATCCCTTCTTTAAGCTGTTCATTTAAATCAGAAGTATAAGTGTTGATCACTGCTGTAAAGTTCATCTTGCATTTCTGCTTAATGCATCAACCACCTTATTTTTCTTACCCTTTATGTGCTGGATTTCAAAATCATATTCACTCAAGAAGGCTAACCACCTTACTTGTCTAGCGTTTAGATTAAGCTGATCTAAAAGATATTTCAGTCCTTTATTATCAGTCATTAGAATAAATTTTCTGCCTATTAAATGATGTCACCACATTTTTAAGGTGTGTTTAACAGCCGCAAGTTCTAGATCATAAGTTGCGTAATTATTTTCATGAATTTTTAACTTCCTAGACTCATAGGCAATGGCATGCTCGTATTGAGTTACAACACCACCTAAAACATCATTACAGGCATCAGTGCATACTACGAAGTCCTTATTAGGATCTTCTATTCTTAGAATAGGTGCACTAGTCAATAAGGTTTTTAATTTCTTAAAACTTTCTTCACATTTTGAGTTCCAATCAAATTTCTTGCCTTTCTTTTGCAAGGAAGTGATCAAATTTGCTATTTTTGAAAAGCCTTCAATGAATCTCCGGTAATAACCGGTAATTCCCATCATGAACGACCTAACATCTGTCACATCTTTAGGAACCGGCCAATCTTCGATTGCCCGAATCTTTTCAAGATCGATTGAAATCCCTTCCTTAGTCACTACATGACCTAAGTACTGGATTTCATATCTAAAGAAGTCACACTTACAAATTTCGCGAAGAGTTGTTTTTCTCACAACTCTTGTAAGACTATCTTTAGGTGTTATTTATGTTCTTATTTCGTTTTAGAGTAAATTAAGATATCATCGATAAACATGACAACAAATTTATCTAAGTATTTATGCATTATATTATTCATTAAACACATAAAGACAGCTGGGGCGTTGGTAAGCCTGAATGACATTACGACAAACTCGTAGTGTCCATACCTTGTTCTAAAGGTTGTCTTGAAGATATCTTCATCCTTAATTCTTACTTGATGATATCCTGACCTCAATTCTATCTTTGAGAACACTGTGGCTCCATGTAGTTGATCAAATAGATCATCTATGTGGGGCAACGGATATCTTTTTTTAATAGTCATCTTGCTTAGTTGATTGTAGTCTATGCATAGTCGCCGTAGTTTCGCCTTTATTTTTAACAAAGATGACTGGTGATCCCCAAGGAGACACACTTGGTCGAATATACTTCTTATCTATTAACTCTTTTAGTTGTGATTTTAGCTCATTAAGTTCTAAAATGTTCATTCGATAAGGAGCTTTTGAGCTAGGCACCACACCCAGTACTAGCTCAATGGTGAAATCCAATTCCCTCCTTGGAGGTAATCCTAGAATTTCTTCTAGGAATACATCAGTATATTCTTTTAAGACAGTAATATCTTCTATTTTTAACTTATCTGTTTCAGTTTTACCTTCCTCATCTGTAATAGTTACTGCATAGGCTTTACACCCTTTTCTAACAGCTCTTTTAAGTTGTAGAGAAGAAATCTGTCTCATTATAGTTTTTCTAGGAATACCCTTTACCTTTACTGGTTGTTCATTATTATTTAAACACGTGAAAGTTTTATGGTAACAATTTAAAACTACCTTATGCTGTTCTAACCAATCCATGCCAATCAGTAAATCATATGAGCCAAGTGGCAAAAAATTAAGCTTAACTATAGTTTTAAATTCATCCATAAGTAAAGCACATTCTTTCACAAAACATGTTACTTTTCTTTTTTCCCCAGTGGCTAATTGAACTAACCAAGAATTCTCAAATTTATCTATAGACAACTTACATTTCTCCACTATTTGAGGTGCAATGTAACTAAGACTAGCTCCTGGATCAATTAAATTGGTTACAGTGGTTTGATTAATCATACCTTCTACTTCCACCACTACTACATTTCGACCAAAAATTCGACGGCCGTATTGTTGGATTTTCGACACTTCCCTGTCGCATGTACGCCACTGTGATTTTTTTTAAGCATCGATGGATTTTTGTCGGTTATCCGACATCTTTCTAATCTGTCAGTTAAGAGACACCTCAGTTTACCATCGGTTAAATGTAAAGCGTCGGTTAAGTGACATGGAGAAATGTCGATGAAGCGACGGAGATAAAGATTATGTGTCGGTTAAGCGACATGGCGAACCGTCGGTTAAGCGACGGAGATAAAGATTAAGCGTCGGTTAAGCGACATGGAGAATCATCGGTTAAGCGACGGAGATAAAGATTAAGCATCGGTTAAGTGACATGGAGAACCGTCGGTTAACCGACGTTAGTGAAGTTTTTTTTTTATAAAAATACCTGCAAATTGGATCAGAAAATATTTGGATGTGACCATTACAAGCGGACCTACAAATTGAAAGCTACTTGTTGTAACCAACTTTTCACATGTAGATTCTGCCATGATAAAGTCAGTGACCACTCAATGAATAGGTTCGTTATTCTCCATATAGCATTCAGATGTTATATTTTGTATCGAACCTTTGATGATTATTGCTTTGATAGCAGATGAAATAGATTGTCCCAGGACGATACTAGATATGAAGCTACTAATGAAGGTGAAAAACACTGAATATACAAAGTTTAGGTGTTGAAATTACAACAAAGAGACAAGTATACTGCAAGCAAAATGAACATATAACATCATGCCAATAACAATCATAGTGAGGCTTTCCCAAGTCTAATAATTAAACGATTCTAGTGGGCATAACTGCAGTGGGATCAAAAGGATAAGGCATGGACAATTTTACATGCAAAACCAAAGTAACAAAAGAAACAGACCAGAAGTGTGAAGCTTAAACATGGAAGCCAAAATAAAGGATTTATGCAAGTGTATCAACTAATCTAAATAAAAAATATTTATTGATAAGAAACAAATTTCAAGTCTGAGACTTCAATAACCCTTGTTGTTTGCACAGGGCAATTCAATAGGATTTGGCTGAATGTCAAGCACCATATCCATGAGTGGACTGAATTTGTTGATATTTGACCTTACACGTTAGATATGCTCTTATAAAAGTTGCACTTGCATTCCTTTGACCTATCTAGGGTTGAACTATCTTATCTTATCTACCTTCAGTGGAGACAACATTAGCTCATCAATTGCAAGATCTGGCTCTGCCCCAAGGAATATGGCAGCTGAAGAACACTGATAGCAAAATGGCAGAAATCATGTGTTGAACTGTATCAGCTGCCTTGTAAATCCATTTTTTCATTTCAGTCACTGGCATCCTTGTAGTTTGTCGTCGATACTCCTCTTTTGGCTCTGCATAAGTTTCTTTGTAAATTTAACCTTGTTTGTGTTGCACCTGTATCGTTAGTTGTAAATCCAGTGTATTTGTAATTTCTCTTCACACTATAGTCGAGACTTTGCATGAAACATCATCATGTCTAGTGCCTCACCCAAATTTGGTTAAAATCCCAAATAGAAAATAGTTAAGTCCACAATGTACTAACTGTCATTTTAAAAAAGACTAGAAATTCTGGCAATGACATTGTCCTAATCACTAAAGTTTTAAATGTGGCATTGGGGTTCTATAATGTCTACTGCACACTTAATATTAACCATTATCATAAATTTTCCTACAACCTTTGTTACTTTTACAAGTGTTTCCTGTCAATACGTGCAAACATCACCTAGGCCTGTTATGAGAATTTTCTACAATAACGCTAGTACTTCTTACACTGACAGGAGCAATGGCTCAAAATGGCCAAGGACAATAATGATTTTGGAAAAATTTAAACCTTGGGGAAAAGATTAGTAACACGCCTACTCCACTAACCAACCAGGATCCCAACGATCACTGCTAACAAACTCTTTATATTACTTGTAGATTTAATATTTTTGTACAAGGGTCCAGTTTGGGAGATGACTCCTTAAGAAACAAAATCTGCAAAGGCTATGTTGGTTTTTTTGTTGAGAAAGTGAAAGCTACATATTCAAGGTGCTTAAATATCCAAGAAGTTTGTGCAAGTCTTCCATCCCTATTTCATTTGGAAGTTCTTCTCATGGCTTTTCATTCTTCAAATGCATTTGAAAAAATCAAAATGGAAGAGAATATTTTTTCTACCCTCAGCAATGTAAGTTGTCCTCCAGTGGAACTGGGGTATTGTAGAACACAAAGTTCTTCAAGATCTGGGTTTAAATTGGTCTGATCTCTATTCTGTTGTTTGTCGCATTTTGGAAGTGTGGCGGAATAGGGAAGCTTCCCAAGTGCATGAGCTTATACTTGAAAGATATTGTTTTGTACTTGGCTGGATCACTCTATCAGATATTGATGTTAAGGAAGCTAGTGCTTTTCCATGGAGTCCTAAATTGGGCAGAGACAAGTTGCTTGAAATTGAATACTTCATAAGTTTTAGCAGAATTCTACACCATAATGTTCATTTTGGCCATACAGGGGAGCTATCACAGCTGGAAAATATCATTCTAGATATACTCTCTTAGCTTCAAACATTATACAAAGAGCATAGTGTGAAGGAAAGGGGTTGGTTATCCATATGTAACATCAAATTACTCCTGCACATATAGACATTGCTGTTGTATGATAAGACAAAGTAACTTAGTTCTATGCTAGAGAAGTTCTGACTAGGGAACTCCTTTAAATGTGCATATATTGATACCTCTGTTAGTTAGAAATTTATTCTGAAATAGGAGATGTTAACAGTATGTGTTATATTTGCTTCTTTATAGAATGTAAAATAAAAGTTTGATCATGAATATTTCAGGATTAGGTTTGAAGGGATGAAAGCAAGTACCTGTATATGTTGAGCCATTTTACATTGAGATGGCCAAATGGATTCACTTGTCAATAAATCCCATGTATATGTAACAAGTCGGAAGAGATATATCATCTTGTAAGACTGTTCATGTATTTGCCGCATGACATACTTTTCAAGTTGGACTAAGCATCCTCCCATTGCATTGTATTATTGAAGCCTAGATTATTATGAAGATGAGCATTGGTTGCTTCAAACCTGCTCTAGACAAGAATCAATTTCCACAAATAGCATTAAATATTTACTCTGATCGTACTGTGTCTCAAGAAAGAGAATAGATTCTGCATTCAGATCAAAGTCATCCTCTTTCTAGAATCTAATGCACTATATTCGTAACTAATCACAGTTCTGATGTATGTTTGATACTAGAAAAGCAAATTCTATCCATCAAAAGCTGAAGAGCTATTGTGATTGATGCATTTGTGAATAAATGAATACCAATTACCACAAGAAATATAGAAAGAAATGGACAGGAAAATTCTCATTGTACTTTGAACAAAAAACCCAATACATTACAGAGGATGTTCAATGACTGCCATATCTTATCAGAACAAGTATACCCCATGATCTAACTAATATATGCACTTATTTGCTTGGTCTAAGCGCACATCATAGCTTGTAAGGGCCAAATGAAGTCTGATACCATCAGTTCATCCTGTGTTGGTTACTAACTAGTAAACTTCCCAGAAATCAATGAGTACCTAGTATTCGATCATGTCAGAAGGCCAATTCAAAAATGTACAATGTAGTTTCCTTATCAGCTCATGCTAGTAATTTGCAACCATTAGCTTCACCAATAATCCCCACAAGAACACTGTCCATCCAAGAAACGATGGAAACGATTGGAATCCCTAACAATGATTTCTCGCCCAACAACCTTTGAGATGAACTTGGTGGCCTTATGGAAATCACCACACACACGAAGGTTCTTGGTTATTCGGATGGGTATGCTGGAAAGCATATACGTTTGACAGCATCACATAATTTCCAGCATATGTAGGCTCTAACTCCACAAGCCATTCAGCTACTTGCAAACCTAACTCTATATTGTGATGATTTTTACAAGCACCAAGTAGTGCTCGCCAGATAATAGCGTTAGGCTCTAATGGCATATTTTTTATAAAGTTCCAAGCCTCATCCAGATGGCATGCATGTTCGAGAAGATCAACCATGCATGCATAGTGCTCCACGCTGGGAGTGATGTGATAATCCCATCTCATACAATCAAAGTATTGTCATCCTTCACCCACCAAGCCTGCATGGCTGCACACAGATAAAAGAGCCATGAATGTAATGTCATCTGGCATAACCGCTGCATGTTACATAAGGGAAAAGAGTGTAGCAGGCAAAAGAGTATTTGACTAATATGAGGGTTTGACCGGAAGAAATAGGAATATTTTTTTCAACAATATCATGAGAAGGGAGCTTAGAAATGGATCAAGTGTATAAGGTTCTGTAAGGATTGGTGGATAAGTAGAAAATAAACATAAAAAAAATACGTCGTTGTACCTTTTTATGTAACAAATTTAATGGAGGTTCAAATATGCTAAGCTATTCTTTCTACACATGTTTTGCAACAGTTCCAGCATTCTTACTTTTGGAGTAATGTAGGCAATCCCACTCAAACAATTCTAGTGTAGCAATTTTTCTTTTCATCTAATTGAGTATAAAAGTTTGTTCTCATCAACAGTGACACCAAGCCATTATTCCCTTAGTTTACTAATCAATGGAAATTTAAACTGTCATTCTGTTGACAACAAAATGTATATCAAAAGAAAGAATAGATCTTTCTGAAGTGGTGACTTTTATATTGATTAAACAAATCTTGATATGCAGTATGCACATATGCCATAATTAGAAAATAAACATAAAAAATTCATTGTTGTACCTTTTTATGTAACAAATTTAATGGAGGTTCAAATATGCTAACCCATTCTTTCTACTAAGTGTCTTTCCATGTGAGCAAGTGGAGGTATACCTCCTGTCGGTAGCAAAAAGCTTCTTTCTCATGCTTGTCAAGGGAATGCAGCTTACAAGCATATGCTTTTACTTTTTTACTTATCAAGCATATGCTTTTACATCTTCACTTATCAAGCATATGCTCTAGTTATAGCTGCTAACTTTGGGCTTCACCAAGGCATATTCTGGTGTAGAGCATATTGCATGGAGTTCTAATGGATAATATTTGATCATTTAATTTATGCCAGTGAGTTTTGCAAGTATAATTTTAACTTGGAAAAACTGTTTTTAATGCATGCTCTTTGGTACTTTATTAGTTGCGATATTTTTCCTTACTGCCTACAACTTGTGTTTGAGTGAAAAAATATGTTAATTATATGCTTGTATCTTGTTTATTAGGAGGTATGGCTAGCACATCTTTGCATGATGAATCTGGAGGTGCTGTTGATCAGAATCATGGCGTTGGATCCTCCTCTTCACCATCATCATCAAGTGGGTTCACTGGGCTTCTTCATGGAGGCCTATGTAAGGAATAATTGCCTACGGGGTGTTTGTTCCATGGGAAAAATAAAAAATATTGGTTCAAAAAATATTATTTGGCATGAGAAATTGCTTCTGAGACCCTGTAGGTTGGCTCTGTTGTTGGGAACATTCAATGGTTCAGATCAATTCAGCATGCAACGGTGAAAATTGAATGACTCCCAACCTGTTGGGGCCATCTGGGCAGCATCCGAGCGACATCAGGTAGAAATTGCCACTTTGGTTCGTATGTTTCTAGCTTTATTGGGTTTGTATCTCCTAACACTTGCCTGTTGTGTCAGGTCCTTGATGTCTGGTGTGCCACTGTGTGCGATCCACTGAAAATCATCCGAAGCTCTCAAGGGCCCTATTTCTATTTTCGGAATAGTGATAGAGGGCTCTTCTAATGGAGCTTAGATTAGATAGCCTTTTGTTTTTATGGTCATAATCGAAAGTGATAGAAATGCCTTTTTCATTATATTAAATGATGCCATTTCTGCTCATCCATCTTTTGTGCTTGATGTGACACGTTTTTCATTTCCAGGTCCACATCAAGAGAACCCCTTATCGCTTCTTGGCCAGTACAGTGATGATGAATTGGGAGAAGAAGAAAGTACAGAAACCAAGCATGCATCTGTCTTTGAGATGAAGCCTTCAAGTTGAGCAACTGAACATGTATAGTTATCGAGGGTTGTATGTTATGCGCAATCTTTATGCCTTGTTTAATTTGCACTGCAATTGAGTCATAAATCTTGACGTTAAGTTTTATTTTGTATTTTTACATACTTAACTAAGAAATGTTGGTCCCGGCTTTCTATGCTCCTTTGTGATTTATTAGGTGGCATATTTCCTGGTAGATTTGCAAAACAATAGACTTATTGAAAATAATAGTTCAGTCCATAAAAAGGATGATATCGAAGAAAATGTCAATGCTAAACAATGTAGTACAGATGTTGAAAAATCTATCCTGACTGATGCAGCTGCAACAGGGGAAACCCTAAATGTTTTGGAAGCTTCTGCCAATGTTATAAAGGACTCGAATGGTTCTATGGTTCTAGACCTTGGTTTTGCACAAGCACAGAAGATTGAAGATATAGAAAATGAATGGAAAGCTGTTAAGCATGAGAAAAGTGGTCAATATTATTATTGGAATGTTAGAACTGGGGAAACCACATGGGAAATACCCTCTGTTTTTATTCAACAAGTTACAGAATTAGCTGATGGAAATACCCTCTGTTTTTGAAATATAAATTAGAAACACACCAAGGATCATCCAGAGAATGAATATAAAAATTTGCCAGAATTTCCATCACATTATAATTACATTTTTCAAATCATCAGAAAATATCATAAAAATATTAGCATCAAACTTACAAGAGATTGCACCAAGTGCTTTAGTCTGGATGGTTATGTCAGAGTCAGATATGAAGTTGGATAGTATCAACTCCAACCCATTTGCTTCCATTACAAGTTGTTGACTTTTTGGATTGTTCTATACAATTGTACTTACAACCTCTGCAACTCTTGCACGAAGCGATGCATGAGAATTCTTGAGGTAACCAAGTAGCTGAACCAACCCACCAATTGTATGCAAATCTGTTTATTACAATGAATCAACTCCCATTAAATTAGTATAAAATTATTGCAATTATATTGAAACTAACCCCATCCTGTGTCCAAATAGAGGACTACTTTCAATAGGTACAAATTACAATGTTCTAGTCTTACATATTTCACAAGGGTATAAGATTTAATTAGATGGCTCTAATCTTAATTCAAATAAAGTAACTATCAAAATAGAAAGCATAGTCGGTATACTGGTATAACTAGTAACCTGTACTTGTAAAGAGACAAATTTGTTCTTGTGAACCAACGTCTGGTGAGGATGTGTAGTTTTTTGAGTACAAAGGACCTGACCTAACAGCTTTTAACTCATGCATTTTAATCCTACCTTCAATTAAAGCACAAATCAATGCATCACAACTAAAAGATAAATAATATAACAACCACAGAATACAAGCAAAAAGTGCATTGAACTCCACTATAATAGACAGCTCAGTAGGAAAGTAGCACTGGAAGTGGTATTCTAGAACATAGTGAGCAAAATATACAACACAGTTGCTATACTTGTACAACTTGTAATATGCATTGTAAAGAGGCAAATGTGTTCTCGTGAACCAACTTCTAAAGAGAATGCGCAGTTTTCTGGGTACATGGAAACTGACCTAACAGTTTTTAACTCATGCATCTTAATCCTATGCATCACAACTAAAAGATAAACACTTTAGCAAACCCTGAATACAAGCAAAAAGTGCTTTGAACTCCACTAAAATAGACATATTTAGCTTGGAAGGAAAGTAGCACTGCAAAAGTATTCTAGAACATGGGAAGCAGCAATTTCAAATTAGTTTAAAGGATAAAGTATGATGATTAAGCACCTAG